>JAJOOR010025874.1:0-13798 GCA_036250505.1 Solanum acaule | reverse complement strand
AATTAATGTTGAATGTACTTCCGCGACCGATGAAGTGTGATGACAAGTTTGAGAGGCTTGTTTGGGGTTCCTTCGGGTTCCTCATTCGCCATGTCACGTCTGGGCCCTAGGCTTGGGTCGTGACAACTAGTAACAAAAACCCCATTGTTAATTGACACTCTGGTGTCCCCTTTTAATTTACAATGCTTTTAATCGTTAATATCTTTAGCTACAACTAGTTAGAACAAATTTTATTTTTCTATTAATTCTCAAAGCCGCTCCCTTGGGACACGACCCCAACCCTTGGTTGGGTTACTATATTATTGCATGATCGTAGACACTCGTACTGGAAGTTATGTCATTGATTACGCAAAACATCAGAGTTGGGGTTGAAAATAGGCATGTTGGGCAGTTTGGCGAGCCAGGTCGAGCTCGCCGAACCACTCGGTGGTTCGCCGAAATCCCCCTTAATCGCCTTTAATTTCGTGGTTTAGTTGAGTTTGGGTCTATAACTTTTGCTGAGAAGCCTGAGCTCGCCTAATGCACTCGACGACTTGCCGAAAGTCTTTTTTGATCGCCCTTTCAGAGCCCCTAACCCCTAAAATACATTGTAACTTTTGGCGGGCTAGTATGAGCTCACCAAATGATGTCAGTGATTCACCGAAAGGCCCTTCTCCTCGCCGACATGCTATTTTTCTGGGAATTTTTTGCGCGAATCCTTTCTACGAGCTCGATCTGGCTCACCAAAGTGATTCAGTGACTCGCCGATCGATTCGGTGAGTCTTTTTGCAGCCTATTTTTTGCACTTTTCTTGAATTGTTTCTAACATTCTATGATGTTTTTGCAGATATGGCTAGAACCAACCTGGATATGCCGTCCTGCAAAAGAGCAAGGGTCATTGTTATTATTGAGGGGCTAGCTGCCCCTTCTAAAAAGGGGAAAAAGGCACCTCCCAAGGGAGGCAAAGGCAAGGGCAATACTCCCGTATCTGAGATACCGGAGCACAACTTCAGCAACGAGGGGGATTCCTTTGATTCCCAGACTGCATTCTCTGAGCTTGAGGATGACCAACCTCTGCAATCCCGGCGAGATGAGATTCTTTCCAGAGTTTGCCAAGATCCGTCTAGGATCCTAGAGGTCACCCCTTCTACTGCTGCTACAGTGCCAACTTCGGCACAGACGGTGGTTCCTACGCCACCAGTTCAGGGTTCTCCTTCTTGGCTACTCAACAGGATAAAGGACGAGGGATTGAGGATGATTCTCGAAGAGAAGCTGCTGTCCATAGAGGGCCTAGAGGGCAGACATTCTGGGGTGATGGACACACTCCGGTACCATCGCTTTGACATATTCACTAGGCCTCGAGGTCCATATATCCCTACCTGGGTTTGTGAATTCTATGCTGCATATGGTGGGTTAGTTCCCCAAGGGAAGAAGAAGGCCAGTGCCTTCAGACCGGTAGAGTCCATCATGGTCCTGGGGACAGTAGTGAGATGCAACCATGATTATAGCAACGTTGTATTTGATAGAGGGTCAGTTTTTGACTACCCGAACTTGGCTACCACTATGACACCTTTGGATGATCTCAAGGGTTGGCTTGCTCCCTTCGTTTCTGACAACACCCCAAGGTGAATTGAGGAAAGAGCTCCGATCGAGAAGAAGGATTTGAATATAGTTGCGCGGTACTGGTTTGGATTCATTAGTAGTTCCATTATGCCTTCTCAGAATTAGTTCATCCTCCGGCATCCAAAGGGGACTTGTGTTGGGTCAATCATAGCAAAGAAGCGGCTCAACTTGGGACTCATCATTGAGCAGGAGATGGCTTTGATGGTCAAACAGTGCCAGATATCCCTTTCTATCCCGGTCCTGATTATAAAGCTGTGCTGGGATGCTGGAGTTCCTCGTGATGAGAAGAGGGATATCAAGGTCACTCCTACATCATCCACAGACATTCGGCGCATAGAGGCCAAGTACACTCGGGAGGAAGCAGATAGAACGAGAGCAGCTCCGGTGGATGCATCCCCGGAGGTTGATGTTGAGACGATACCTACAGAGGCATCTTTGCCTACTCTGTCCTCCGGGCCTTCAGGTACACCTGCTTCAAATTCCTCCCAGGCTCCTGGCGTTTCTACTGCTTCCTAGCCCACCAGGATTACTCAATCCATGATCCTGAAGATAGGGCACTTAGCCCATTCTGCTGATGTGCGGGCTTCCCGGTTGGAGGTTGAGGTACCTTTGATGATTGAGCGGGCCCTCCTAGCTGCGTTGACACCCCTCTGGACATCTATTGATGCTCTCACAGTGAGAGTAGAGACTTGTGAGAATCGATAGGGGGTTACTTCAGAGATGACGACTTTGAAAGCCGAGGTTGCAGATTTGAGAAAGGATGTGGACTACTTGAAGTCTACAGACTTCACTTCATTCTTGGAGGCAGCTGATGATATGGATACCCCGACTAGTTCTGAGATGCCTCCGGCCACCACTGGAGATGTGCCTATGGATGATATGGTAGTTAATGATTCGGAGGCAGAGATAGATGAGGAGCAGCTAGAGGTGCAAGAGGAGACGATCTATGGGGACCTTCCATACCTAGAGGACACGATTGTACAGTTAGTCATTTAGACATCGCTGATAGAGACGTCCATGGCAGGCCCTAGTGGAGCCAGTGCTGCTGATGTTACACCAGGCATTGAGGCCCAGGATCAGAGTGTGGCCCCGGGCATTGATGCCTCGACAGATGGAGCGACTGTGTAGACATGACTTTTTCTTTACTTCCCTCTTTGTCATCTTTATTGACTTTTAGTTATTATTCTGTTGCATTTGAGGACAACTCCATTTTTATTTGTGGTGGGTTGAAGTATTTCCATACCTACCTCTTGTGACTATATTTTGTATATATTGGGTTTTTGTGCTGTAAATTATGTTGTTGATTTCTATTTTTTGGATGTTTGAGCTTGTGGCTCCTTGCTATGAATGAAAATGGTTTCTGACCAATCTGAAAATTTTGCCACCTCTTGTGTTTGAATGTGATTGTTCTTGTGCAAATTTGAGTATCGGTCATGATCAATAATGATAACTTAAAAATTGCTCTTAATAGAACAAAAATGAATGTGCGACTACGATGAGGCCAAATGAAGTTGCATAGACAATATGCGGACTTTTTGCCTCTCGTTGTGATTAGCCGATTATCGAATGAGTCTTTTGTGATGAACATTGCACACTAGTGAAAGTATGGAGTCTTGTTTGATATTGGTGCCAATGCCTTGTGTGATGAGCTTACGGTGAACCTTGTGTGATGACACCTAGATTTGCCCCGTTGGTCCGGTTGACTAAGTGATGCAAGCTCTTGAAATGATCTTAGGCCACAATTTTGAAGAGTGAAACAATTTGACAAAATACCTCTTTTGTGGCCAACCTTGTGAGATGTGTGTATCATGACCCGAGAGCACCCCCTAGTCGTAACACGATGTACTCGACCCTGAAGAGGTCCTGTACAAACCTCATAGCATTCATTCATCACGTGGGTTATAAAAATAGTGCAGAATTAAAAACTTTTCTTTACAGTCAAAGTCTCTTATAAAAATGAAAGACAATCTACGACACTATGTCTCAAACCATCTATTAAACTTGGAATAAACATCTTTAATACAACTTAGGGACACGACCCTTACAAAAGTCTAAAACATAAAAGAAAGACAATAAAGGACATAAGGTTAAGCCCTAGAATGCAATGAGGACTCAACAATATTCTTCTTCTTGATCTTCTAGGAACCTAGCCACGAGGATTGAATCCAATATCTCCAAAGCCTACACTTGGTGAAAATGTAGAAAGAAGGGGTTAGCACGAAAACGTACTAAGTATGGAAGCCATGCACAAAACAATTAAAACATGCATAAAAAGGGACATTTCATTTGAAATCATGCTTTATGCCATTTTTTATCATCATCTTTGAAATAGTTGGAGAATACAACCAATAAGGCAACACACATACATTTCATTATAACATGAGAGATATCATTATAATAACAAGCATAGTCTCCAACATCAATCTAATACAAATCCCAATCTCCACAATACATAGCCTCTAATCACAAGACAATAGAAAGACAAATACCAAGATCATCTCATCATGAAGTAATCATCACATAAGCAACCTCCAAGAAACACTTGTGCAATGCATGGTGACTAACATGCATTTACAATGTACAACACAAGCCAAGATCACATTTATACCCATTTCATAGTAAAGCCATTACCTTAGTAACCCCTAAGGAACACTTGTACAATGTGTGGTTAGCATCCTATAATACCAACCCTACTAAGTACCCCCTTCTTTTACTCTTCTAATGAAGTACAATAGGAAACCTTTACTCAAAGCACCACAACATGAGGGAAACATTTCACACAATACTCATTTTCTTTTCAAAACACAACTTTTCATGAACATGTATTATATAAAGAAGTCATGGCAACATGTAAGCACACAACAATAATATTAGCTAGGCATATCATATCCCCCTTAGGAGTGAGCCTACACCATCACTTCCAATCATCATTAATCACATAGTCATAGGAAGAATTACATTTTCTCATTAAAAGCAAGCTCAACACAATTAACATGGAGCCCAAGTGCCATTTCAACACAACACAACAAAGCATGTTCATCACATCATCTCATGAAGTCAAATATGCCATCACCACAGTAGAATGCACAACAACATGAGGAACATGTAAATCATTAAAGATCCATTTTATACTAAGTAAGAATCTTTCAAAAACATGCAACACATAAGGAGATCATGGAAATTTCTAAAACACTCATGACCCCTAGATATAGAACAAGCCCAAAAAGAAACTCTTGGTCTCAAGCTAGAATAGGAATAGAAGAAAAGATGAGGGTATCAGGACTTTCAAAAAATGTTGCTATTCAAGCACATGATCTCCCCCTTGGGAGTAAGCCCCTTTTTTTTTTCTTTGCAAAGAACCTCAAATACTACTCCATTCAAGAAACTCAAGGCATTGTCAAGATTCATTATAACCTTATCGGGCTCTAAAACCAATAGAGGTATTATAGTCATGCATCCAAACCCTACCAAGGTTACCAAAAGTAACTCTATGGAACAAGGAAATTATAGGACACACATAACATTCAAGACTCCAAAATCAAGAAATGAGTCATGGAAAACTTATCATCTATGGCTACAGGAGAAATAGAAGGGGACATAAGGATATTGGGACACCTCATTGGCCCTTGGCCTCCCAATTAAGCACCATCAACTAACACCCTTACAAACATACTACTCCTCAACATTTTCATGGAAACACTTTCTCACTCTTCTATCTCTTGGCTTGCCGGTCCAAGATCCCAATTGGTATTTCTAAATTAGAGAGGTTCTCATCTAAGCACTCTTGCTCACAAGAAACGTTACCAACACCACTCAAAGTCTCACATGAGCCTACCAAACCGGGACTAAACTTTCTCAACTCACTACACCTTTTAAGGTGATATTATCAAGCAAGCCTAATTCATGAACATCAAGGACATTCAATGATATTACCATCTAAGAACATTATCCCTCACTTGGGGTAAGCCTATACAAACCCTTTTCAACATTTCTTCAATTTTAAGGTCGGACCAAGTCATAACTAAACCTTCGCACTAATCAGACAATATGATTTTAAACTATGGAGGATTACACTTTTATCCTCTTTTAAATGAGTTTACTCACCCAACTCCTCTAGGCATCACTTAGATACCACTAATCATCCGAATCCAACACATGATAAAACTCATTATGGCTAAGTTGGGTTATACTAACAACCACATATGGCCCTAATTAAACCCATGAATACTAAGGGAAACACAAAAGTTCCTCATATCCAATTTATCAAGTCACAAAGACAAGTATTACCGGAATAGAAATAAGCATGAAATACATACCGGGAGCAACATAAGGAGGATACCCTTGTTCACCTCTAGCTTGAAGAGCATCTGTCCTAATATTCTTCATTTCTCTTCCCCTAGCCGTAAGCACTGGGTAATTTCTTAGTAGGTGGTCACTCCCACCACAACCATAACAACCGTTTGCAACGGCTAGACACTTACCATGCTGTTTCTTTCCACATGTTTTGCAAATAGGATTAAGTAACACCGCTTCACTATTGCCTCCTCTTTTAGGCTTAGGGTTAGAAACCTCCTTTTGGTTAAACTTAGGGGGAATATTCGAAGAGCTTTGACCATAAGGCCCTTCTTGGGAGGAGTCATCATCTCAAGCCTCTACCTCTTTGTTCCTCTAGACCTCTCTTCAAGTTTCTCCTTTTCAAACCGTTGAGCACGAATCACGAGATAATCCATATCCATATCATTCTCAAGCATAACCATACTACATCTTCTTTTTATCAAGTTGGATAAAACCAACACAAACTTACTCATCTTCATCTTAGGGTTGGCTACTATGGATTGGGCATATCTTTACAACCTAGTGAACATTCGAGCATACTCCTCAACACTCAACCTACCTTGATGAAAGTTACCAAATTCAAGTATCTTATCCTCTTTAACCTCTAAAGGGTAAAACCTATCAATGAACTCATTCTTAAATCTTTCCCATTCCGTGGGGCCGGCTTCTACCGGCCTAGCTCATTTCCATTGACTAAACCACATTAGGGCAACATCTTTCAATTGGTGGGTGGCAAATTCCACCTTTTCTACCAGTGTTAATCCTACAAAGTTCAGCACCCTAGATATTCCCTCTATAAACTCTAGAGGATCTTCCTCCATCTTTGACCCATAAAAATCCGAAATCTCTATCCCGACTTGAGTCAACCAATGAAAACCATACCTAATACTCTCATTTGACATTAAGTTAATAGGAATTCGAGGATCTTGAGGAGAAATTCCTTGATCATCATAGTCTTCTTCAAACCCGCCGGTGCAACCTTCCTGAGTAGTTATATCCTGTAGATCACCGGATAAAGATTAGAAGAAAGACCTTATAAGGTTAAACTCTATAGCACGACTCAAAGAATGAAGAAGTGAAGTGTTCCTACCATCCGATAGCGTCCTATTCATAAAATGTGGCGCACTTCACATTTATGAACAAGACTCTACTAGATGTGGTTTGAGACATCCTAAGAACCATCCCAAAAAACTTATGCTCTCATACCACGTTTGTCACGACCCGAGAGCACCCCATAGTCGTAACACATCGTACTCGACCCCGAAGGGGTCTTGTACAAGCCTGATAGCATTCATTCATCGCGTGTGTTATATTATAACAGTGCGGGATTAAAAACTTTTCTTTACAATCAAAGTCTCTTATAAAAATGAAAGAGAATCTATGACACTATGTCTCAAACCATCTATTAAACTTGGAATAAAAATCTTTAATACAACTTAGGGACACGGCCCTTACAAAAGTCTAAAACATAAAAGAAAGACAATAAATGACATAAGGTTGAGCCCTCGAATACAATGAGGCTCACCAATCTTCTTCTTCTTGATCTCCTATGAACCTAGCCATGAGGATTGAATCCAATATCTCCAAAGCCTACACTTGGTGAAAATGTAGAAAGAAGGGGTTAACACGAAAACGTATTAAGTATGGAAGTGATGCACAAAACAATTAAAACATGCATAAAAAGGGACATTTCATTTGAAATCATGCTTTATGCCATTTTTGAACATCATCTTTGAAATAGTTGGAGAATACAATCAATAAGACAACAAACATACATTTCATTATAACATGAGATATAGCATTAGAATAACAAGCATAGTCTCCAACTTCAATATGATACAAATCCCAATCTCCACAATACATTGCCTCCAATCACAAGACAATAGAAAGACAAATACCAAGATCATATCATCATGAAGTAATCATCACATAAGCAACCTCCAAGAAACAATTGTACAATGTATTGTGATTAACATGCATTTACAATTTACAACACAAGCCAAGATCACATATATACTCATTTCATAGTGAAGCCATTACCTTAGTAAACCCTAAGGAACACTTGTACAATGTGTGGTTAGCATCCTATAATACCAACCCTACTAAGTACCCCCATGAAGCTACCTTAGTCATGTACTTCATTTTTAGACCTCATTAAAATCAATAGTCACAATTAAGGAAATAGTCATGTAAAGTACTTGAATTATGAGGAAAGTCATTTATAACAACTATCCATCCACTATACATGCATGCATTAAGATCTCATGGAAATGAAAAGGAACCATCCCATGACATCCTACTAAGTCTACTTGTGCAATGTGGGAGTGAAGTCCCATACCCCACTCCTACTAAGTAGACTCACCAAGAAGTCATAGCATAATTCACATCTCATTCATTATCTTCATTATATAGTGAAAAGTAGCCATAACCAACATAGACCATGTGAGCTACAGGGAATCCGGTATCGTGTAACCCCACACTGAGAAAGGTGTCCTACTTTCCTAAGGTAGGACTAAAATGTCTAGCTATAAGGTGGATCCACTAGCTAAGGTCCTATGTTGGCACATAGTTTTAGGATAGGGAGATTTCTTCTAGAAACCCGCCCTATTGCATTGGCGGAGGGGCTTCCATCTCATGAGTTCCCTATTGGATGACCCTCCTTATTGCATTGGCGAAAGTGCCTTTATCTCATTGTCCATATCCATTCGGTGCTAAGAAATATATTTCCCAAATTATACGTCATTTGTCTTGAATTGTATTTACATGTGTGAAGGAGTGCTCTACCCTTCGTTCAATACAATTCATAAAATAGCTCACCGATTCATTAAAGGTGAGAATGTATTTTCAACTTTAGAATCATAATTAGTATGTGAAAATGACTTTCACACCAAGATCATGCGATCTCATGAGAATGGACTTTCAATCAACACGATAGGATCACATGGTTTATGTACATTTCATGCATAATAATGAGTAAAGGTGTATATGAGAACTATACTTTCAATTAACACCATTTGATTACATCATAATCATGTTTATGCATGAAGTGTATGTGTCTTTGTAATTGTCCTTGCAACAACCCAACAACAACATTATCATCATCCTAGACAATTCATATAATATCAAGTGTAAGGGTAGGGGAAGAACATCCTTTCAACAATACCAACTTTACACATTAGTCATAGGAGATTTACTTTCTAAATGAATCAATAGTTTATGCACATCTCGCATTTATATGCACAAACCCTAGCAATATGCCCTTCAAGGGCTATAGATCAATTCATCCCAACATATAGCAATAGCACAATAGATAAGGGAATACCATGATCCAATAACTCATCAATACAATCCACACATCATGATTGGCACATTATACGTCAAGTATTTATCAACATGCACATAATGTTATGATCAAGTCAATTCTTGTTTAGAAGAATTGCCATAAACAAATTCAAGTCTAGCTGATCTAATCTAATGCATTACATGAAGAGGTTCATAACTCTTGGAGGATCACCTTTAAACCCTCAATTTGTCTCTTTCATGAAACAACCCTAGACTATATCAATTCAGCTTAAAAATCTTAGGTTAATCAAGTATACTTGTAGAATCATACTTAGTCATACCTAGGGTTTTTAGGGAAGAGGAATATTATCTCAACACCACAACACACATGACAAGTAAGCACCTCCACCTTTCAAGTGGATCAAAAATTCATACATAGGATACATAATAGGTAAACAGCTCCACCATAAGTGGATCAACAATTCATACCTACAATACCTATCACATAGAATTCCTTCATTCATGGCTCTCAAGGATATCATCAAGATTCGACCCTACTTCTTGAAATTAGAACATTATATAGGGTAACATCATGATACAATAATCAATTCAAAGTAAACATATTAGATTATCAACCTCCATTCATCAATCAAGCCGTACAAGGGTTTATAATAGAGAAAGAAGGGGAAAACATGGGTCATTGCGGGATTGTCTTAAAAAACCAACAATACACCATAAATCCACCCACAAATGATCATATCTAAACATAAACAATCATAATTAAACAATTGAAACATTTTTAGAAGGCGACCCATGCTATTGATTGAAAACCTAGAAATTGGGGAAGTTTGATAACATAGTTGAAGGGGCTTCTTGGTTATAGCTAACCAAGAATGAAGAACTCCCATACCTTAGGTGTAGATTACCATCAAAATCCTATGAAAATGATTCCATCTTCAAGCCTTAGATTGATCTCTTCCTTTGTTCTTCAATGGGGGTTCTAGAGAGAAGATTTTGGGAG
Organism: Solanum acaule; assembly: GCA_036250505.1. Lineage (NCBI taxonomy): Eukaryota > Viridiplantae > Streptophyta > Magnoliopsida > Solanales > Solanaceae > Solanum > Solanum acaule. Next base: position 3,558 of record JAJOOR010025874.1, on the reverse strand, counting down.
GGAAGAGTAGTTGGGTTTTTGATTTGGGGTCTTGGGTTCTAATGAGTTAAATGAAGTTTTTTAATGAATTCAAATAGTTTATATAGGAAGTTAATTAGTTATCTAATCGTCCCTCCTAACCCCTAATTAAATAACTAACTAAAACTAAGACCCCTAACTTAAAGTAAAAATCTGGAAAACTGGCAGCATCTACAGATCACCCATCCACGGACCGTGGATGGGTCTAGTGGCCATGAATGGCCTCCGTGATTGAACTTGGGGCTTCATTTGCAGGCCTGCTGAAGGCCTTGACCTATGCCCATGACCTACGGGGATTAGGCTGATCTAAGGGGCGTGGATTGGTCTCGTAGGTCTCCAAATTTTACAATTATTAGGGACTGTTTTGGGGTCCTCCTTAAGGACCCCTTGGGTGGTCATTGGGAGTCGTACCCGGACGTTTAGCCCCTAAACATGTCATTCTAAGTGTGGGAGTCATTTATTTGAGTTTAAACCCTCATACAACACTTCCAAAACTCCACTACAAGACTCTACAACACACTAGCTCAACTCACTAGTTTCCGGGCGTTATAGTTGTATCTTGACGTTTAACCCCTAAATTCCTTAACCTTCACTTGGGAAATCATTTAACAACATTTAATCAAGTTTACAACTTCAAACTCACATGTGAGGCTCTTATTTCACCTACTTGATTCCATTAGACTCTAGCTTGGTCTCACTAGATTTCCGGGTTGTTACATTATCTCCCCCTTAGGAACATTCGTCCTCGAATGACACTTGAAATACTTTTTGCAATTAAAGACTCAAGACTAGCAGCCCAAACAAGCATGAAACATCACAATAATGCACAACTCAAAATACACTATTCACAATGTGCACTTGTTCAAAGGAGGTAACATCAACTCCAATTCAACATGTTCAATGCAATACAAGGAAGTATGAACTATATTTAAAAACCTTTTAATGCATGAGATTCTCATTAATTGTCATGTTCGAGGAGGAACTACCATCTCCTAACAAAAACATGTTCGTTTACTCTTCTCATGAAGTACAATAGGCAACTTTTACTCAAAGCACCACAACTTGAGGGAAACATTTCACAAGTGTGCCTACACCATCACTTCCAACCATCATTAATCACATAGTCATAGGAAGAATTACATTCTCTCATTAAAAGCAAGCTTAACACAATCAACATGGAGCCGAAGTGCCATTTCAACACAACACAACAAAGCATGTTCATCACATCATCTCATGAAGTCAAATATGCCATCACCACACTAGAATGCACAACAACATGAGGAACATGTAAATCATGAAAGATCCATTTTATACAGAGTAAGAATCTTTCAAAAACATGCAACACATAAGGAGATCATGGAAATTTCTAAAACACTCATGACCCCTAGATATAAACCAAGCCCAAAAAGAAACTCTTGGTCTCAAGCTAGAATAGGAATAGAAGAAAAGATGAGGGTATCGGGACTTTCAAAAAATGTTGCTATTCAAGCACATGATCTCCCCCTTGGGAGTAAGCCCCCTTTTTTTTTTCTTTGCAAAGAACCTCAAATACTACTCCATTCAAGAAACTCAAGGCATTGTCAAGACTCATTATAACCTTACCGGGTTCTAAAACCAATAGAGGTCTTATAGTCATGCATCCAAACCCTACCAAGGTTAACAAAAGTAATTCTATGGAACAAGGAAATTATAGGACACACATAACATTCAAGACTCCAAAATCAAGAAATGAGTCAAGGAGAACTTATCATCTAGGGCTACAGGAGAAATAGAAGGGGACATAAGGATATTGGGACACCTCATTGGCCCTTGGCCTCCCAATTAATCACCATCAACTAACACCCTTACAAACATACTACTCCTCAACATTTTCATGGAAACACTTTCTCACTCTTCTATCTCTTGGCTTGCCAGTCCAAGATCCCAATTGGTATTTCTAAATTAGAGAGGTTCTCATCTAAGCACTCTTGCTCACAAGAAACGTTACCAACACCACTCAAAGTCTCACATGAGCCTACCAAACCGGGACTAAACTTTCTCAACTCACTACACCTCGTAAGGTGATATTATCAAGCAAGCCTAATTCATGAACATCAAGGACACTCAATGACGTTACCATCTAAGAACATTATCCCTCACTTGGGGTAAGCCTATACAAACCCTTTACAACATTTCTTCAATTTTAAGGTTGGACCAAGTCATAACTAAACCTTCACACTCATTAGACAATATGATTTTAACCATGGAGGATTACACTTCTATCCTCTTTTAAATGAGTTTACTCACCCAACTCCTCTAGGCATCACTTAGATACCACTAATCATCCAAATCCAACACATCATAAAACTCATTATGGCTAAGTTGGGTTATACTAACAACCACATATGGCCCTAATTAAACCCATGAATACTAAGGGCAACACAAAAGTTGATCATATCCAATTTATCATGTCACAAAGACAAGTATTACCGGAATGGAAATAAGCATGATACACATACTGGGAGCAACATTAAGAGGATACCCTTGTTCACCTCTAGCTTGAAGAGCATCTGTCCTAATATTCTTCATCTCTCTTCCCCTAGCCGTAAGCACTGGGCAATTTCTTAGTAGGTGGTCACTCCCACCACAACCATAAAAACCCTTTGTGCCGGCTAGACACTTACCATAATGTTTCTTTCCACATGTTTTGAAAATAGGATTAAGTAACACCGCTTCACTATTGCTTCCTGTTTTAGGCTTAGGGTTAGACACCTCCTTTCGGTTAAACTTAGGGGGAATTTTGGAAGACCTTTGACCATAAGGCCCTTCTTGGGAGGAGTCATCATCTTCAAGCCTATACCTCTTTGTTCCTCTAGACCTCTCTTCAAGTTTCTCCTTTTCAAACCGTTGAGCACGAATCTGTAATGACCCGAGAGCACCCCTTAGCCGTTACATGCGTATTCGACCTCTCAGAGGTCTCATACAAGCCTTAGCATTCATTCATCGCATAGATCATAAAAATCACTAAGAATTTAAAACTTTTATTCAATAAAACCATAAGACTTCAAGAGTCATCAACATTTGAAAACATCAATACGCAAGCGGATCTACTAAGTGTCTTTAGCCAATCTTAGATAAGAACTTAAAACGTACTAAGGGACACGATCCTTTACAAATTAAATGAAACTTAAGTGTCTATTACAATGACTAAGAAACTTCTAAACATAGTCCTCGATTCTTGAGGACATACCAAAGACTTGGAAGAGTGAAGCAATCCAAGCAACTCCAAAGCTCAATCTCCTCCTAGTTACCACAACCTACACTTGAAGTAAAATAGAAGAAAGAGGTCAGTACAACACACGTACCTAAGTATGAAGATATGCAAAACATGCTAAAAAGGACATTTGTTTGGAAGTTTTGGTTTCATGCCATTTTGATAAAATCTCATGAACATCAACATAATAGGCACCTTACAAGTCACAACCAACAATACAAAGTCATATTCTTCACAATACATCATAAACATACATAACCCATTTACCTTTACCTTCTTGCCTTGGA
>JAJOOR010025872.1:0-13683 GCA_036250505.1 Solanum acaule | reverse complement strand
GATACTGATCTTCTCTTTCCAAAGGTATGGGATTTTTCCGAAATCAAAGAATAATTGTCACTCGTCAAAGCTGAATGGATGGACAGGCTTCCCGGGTCAAATATTCCACTTCGGAAGTTGTATTATTGATTTGGATATGCAAGAGCTTACGAGAAGTTCAAAGAAGAGTTTGTTTCGGAAGAAAAATGGAAGGAAACACACCCCCATGCTTTTACGATATGCCTACTTGGGACAATGGTGTTTCTCCAAGGACCAAACTACACCATCCATCCAAGTGTAGTTATGGTTACTCATGTTATTTTTAATGGAGTAGGCTACGGGTCTGCGAGAAAGTACTACAATTTGGCTCCTATGATCCTTGCTGACATTTACAGGGCATTGGATAGATGTAAAAGTGGCACACGTTTCTTTCAAGGGTGCAACCTAATACTTCAATGGTACTTCAATGGTGGATAATAAGACATTTCATCAAAGCTCATGATCCAACAGAACCAGATCCCTTGGAAAGACCGAACAGACTCGAAAGTCACAATTGGTGGGTGCAACGTAATCATTTCAATAGGACTAGAGGCCAAGAGTTTTGGTATCCGAGACTTCAGGGTTTGAGAGAGGAAAATGTGCAGTGGTCGATCACATGCTTGGTAGTAACAAAACAAATCGTGATTCGAAGTGGGAAGGCCCCTTACTTGATATTTGCTGGGTTGAGAGGAACTCGACCACATGCTCCTTCTCGTGTACTAAGCCAACTAGGAGGGAAACAAGAGCTTCCTCAAATCAAAAAACATGACAAGATTTGTGACAGATCATGAAAATGGAGAAGTCGTTTTTACTAAAAAAATGCTTCAATTATGGAAAACTCGAAGGGTATTGGGTGAGCCGGTGCCAAATAAGTTTCGTTCGGAATGTTCCAAGGATTACAGGGAATGGCTAAAGAAAAGTCTCGCCGAAACTATTGAACCCGATCCAAACGTTCCCCATATTATTGTAGATATTGGAGCCAAACATCAAATTCGACTTCATCAACTCCAAGAGAAGTTTGATCAGAATGAATTGAATCATCAGTGCCGACATTCAAAAGACGCCAAAGTCATAGCTCAGTTGAAGCAAGAGCTGCAAAGAGCCAGATGATGCATGTCAGAACTAGATGATAGCATGGAACAACAGATTCAGTCGATCGAGACGTTTAGACATCAAGAAAGGGCTCGGTTGGTAAGAGACCACCTATGGGCGAACATATATATTATGTGGGAAGAGGTCAGCATCGCCAAGAGGACCAGACTTGGCGAAGGATCAGGATGAGTTTGAAGTTTGTTATCATCCCCCGCGTGGGATTGCTTTATTTGTACTTTGCTTTGTAATTTACTTTCCGAACTCATTTCCCAAATTTTATGTTTGTCAGACATTTTTGAATGTCATTAATGAAATATTTTGGGGGATAATGAATTGACTTAAAAAGACATATACATCCTTCAATTCTATAGCCCCACCTTTGGCATAAAAAGGTCACAAGTTTAGGACGCGATATAAATTATTTGTGTGTTGCTTGATATAATTGCCTTGTGTTATGATGTGTCATTTTGTCTAAAGCAGAACTAATCCACTCTTGTTTCTTAGAGCACCTTAAGCATATATTAAAATTCACAACAACAAAGTCCGTCCAAATTACTTCTAAAGTGTTGTCCAAGTTTCTCAGAAATATATAAACCGTCTACTCTAAAAATATCCTAAGTTTTTATTCGTCCATCACATGAAGGTCGACTTGCTAGAATGTCTGGAAAAAGAATCAATTTACCAATCCCACCCATTGCTTTGGTTAGTGAGGAAGAAACTGAAGAGTCAATGTTTAAAAAATTTGTCGAGACTAGAGAGAGGATAGCTGCAGCCAAAAGGAGACTTGTAATACTGGACCAAACTGAATGGATGTTACGAGAGAGAATGATTGAGGTTGACATGGAAACAGCCTTAGTGAAAAGAAAGATTGCCAATATTGATCAAGAGATAATTAATATCACTAAAGCGTCTGCAAGAATCCCCGAAATTGAACGGGACATTAAGAAACTGAATTTTGGGAATGCTTCCTCCATGAGGCGAAATGGCAAAACAAAAGAAGGTTCAGATGACGAGAGCACCGGATCGTCACCCTACAGTTGAAGAAGGAAAGAAAGAAGTCTTTGAGTAGATTTAGGTTCATGTAACGCATTCCTTATGTTTGTCATTTTGTTTTTAAGCTTTATTGTAATTAAGAACTACATGAGACTTGAGCCCATAAAGGGTACGTAGGAAGCTCTTTTCGAGCCTAGTCTCTTTATCAATTTCGAGAAGGGTACGTTTAGGTTATCTTATGTAATTCAAACTACGTTGGCCTTTGGATACGTAGGCAGCCTACTTAAGGCTCGGTCCCTATCTTTTCAATTTTTATTCTCCCTTATTAGTGAATGATTTTGAAGAGTTCCACCTACAAAATCACATGAGTGGACGATATTAGCAAGATTCTATGCAAGTCGACCTTTCCAATTCAATTTCAAGGTCCTCCCATTCACCCGAAATGTTTCCGTGGATTAATCTACTTGAAGCAAAATGACACTTGTGTGCTTATTTTTATGCCATTTTATTTGCATATCTTGTTAAAAATAAAAACTAACACACATGACTTTTGAGTTGTTCTTCTCTACGGGTAAAAACTGATTTGTGTTGAAATCAAATTGGCCGACCATCCCTACTTTACAAGATCTAAAGCAATCATACCATCCTTCCCTGATCATTCTTTGGAGAAAGGCAAGAGCAAAATGACTGGTACTCCTGAAGAAACAGGAATAGTGGATGTGACCATCAGAAATGCTGAACTCGTTGATCAGAGTGAGTTGATCTTTCAGTTAATGCAACGAATTGCAGACATGTAGGAAAAGTTTCAACAGACCAAAGATCTGGCCAAACTGGCCATTGCATCGAATGAACCCCCCTTGAAACTAGAAGACCTCCTCCTCCTTTTCCATGACTGAGTTCCCCATTACCCAACTATTTCCCTACCCATACCACAGGACCCATCACTTCCATCCCTAATCCTCATACCATTGACTTAACTGTATTCAACGCTCCTTACGCCAGCACTTCTTACCAAACACCACCACCATTACCAAATCAGAGCCAAGCACCTAACACTAATCACTCCTAAAACTTCACACCAACACACCAAATCCTACCCCCAGTCTCCAATAATCCACGTGTTTTGCCTAGCCAACCTGCATACCCTTCCGTAACATTTCAAACTCCACCAGCCTATACAATCCCTGAACCATGTCCTAGCTTTCTTATTCAACCGAAGCTGGATCACTATGAAGAAATGGAGAAGGAGTGGAGGTTGAGAGAAGAAAAATGTGAACAAGAAATGAATGTTATGAAGGATGCCACCTCCGAGGCAGTGAAAAGTTTCCAATCTTCGAGGAAGATAACAAGATTTGAGTATGAGGACCTTTGCATGCACCCTGACTTGGAAATACCCGAAGGTTATAAAATTCCAAAATTTGAAACCTTCAATGGTATTGGCAATCCCATGGCTCACCTACGAGCTTATTGTAACAAACTCGTGGGTATCAGAAAAAATGATGCATTAATTATGAGGTTGTTTAGTCTAAGTCTCAGTAGGGAGGCGTTAGAATGGTTCACATCTCAAGAACTCCGTCAGTGGTCTATATGAGGGGCTCTGGCCAAAGATTTTTTGGAAAGATTCCAGTTTAATGTTGAAGTTGTCCCCGACAGATATTATTTGGAAAAAATCAAGCAAAAGACCACGGAGGACTATCGTGAATATGCGTGCCGTTGGAGGAAAGAAGCTGCAAAGGTACAACCCGTGATGACTGAAAGCGAAATAACATCTGCTTTTATTCGAGCTCAGGAGCCCGAGTATTATGAAAGGATGTTGCCCATGATGGGACAAAAGTTTTCGGAGCTGATCAGAATTGGAGAAGCCATAGAGGATGGCCTCAAGTCTGAAAAGGTTACAAGTCTCACTGCCTTGCAGGCCGCCAACAAATCCTCACCATCCAAGGCCACAAGATTTGCTAGGAAAAAGAAAGAGGACGTGTCTGTTGTATCTTTTAGCCCGAGGCCAAGGCCACAAAGATATTTTGGGTCTGGTTCTGCCATTGGGAACTCCAACCGATTCCCTACCTCAAATATTTATCCACCATCTCCACAGGCTCCAATCTCAATCTACTATGCACAACAGAACTACCAAGCACCACCGTCCATCTACCAAAATCAACCACTAACCTACCAAAATACACTACCAAATAACTAAGCCAATGCACCAGTCTACCAAAATCCCGGACAAAATAACCCAAATGCCAACAATCTACCCCGTCCTAACCTCAAAAGAAAGCCTCCCAGAGTTTTCACTCCTTTGGCAGAAACACGTACCCAACTCTTTGAGCGTCTAAGAGCGGCAGGATTGATCCAACCAGTAGACGCGAGGACAATTAATCCCACAACAAAGTTCTTCCGAGCAGATCAACGTTGTGTGTACCATTCTGGAGGGACAGGACATGATACAGAAGGATGTATCAATCTAAAACATAAGATTCAAGACTTGATCGATAATAGGGTCATCACTTTCCAAGCCCCTACCCCAATGTGAACCTTAACCCATTGCCGAATCATGGAGGAGCTACCATCAACATGATTGAAAGAGACGAAGATTGGCTTGCTAATGAGACTATCGGTGAAGCAACTGTCAACTCACTTATACCAACAGTGGCCTCATTGACCATAAAGGCCCGTCCAGAGTTTGTTGTAATGACTGCACCTCATCAGGCATTTGCTTTGACAAAGGAAAACAACAATGACTAGCCCAAAGAAAAGTTTATTGTGCAGGCGGCTACCGCACATGGGATGACACATTCTGGAAGATGCTACATTCCAGAAGAACTAACTTAGGAGACACGAAGAAAGGAGAACCAAAAAAGGCCGATCACAGAAGGTGAGGCTGAAGAGTTTTGGCAAAAAATGCAGCCTAAGGAGTATTCTATTGTCAAGCATTTGGAGAAGACTCCAGCTCAAATTTCTGTTTGGGCTCTATTAATGAGTTCTGAGTACCATAGAAAAGCACTGTTGAAGGTACTTGATGAAGCGTATGTGCCGACGGGAACAAGTGGTGAGAATCTGGCCACTATGGTAAGTCATGTCATTGGGAGTCATCAAATCTCTTTCCGAGAAGAGGAGTTGCCACTCGAAGGGATGATGCACAACCGTGCCTTGTATATCACCGTCAAATGCAGGGACAAGTTTATAGCACGAGTATTGATTGATAATGGCTTAGGACTCAATATCTGTCCATTATCAACCCTTACTTAGCTAAATTATGATGTAGGGAAAATTCGTCAAAGTCGCATGAATGTAAGGGCGTTTGATGGTTCGCAAAGAGAGATCATGGGAGAAGTAGACTTGTGTATCCAAATGGGGCCTGTAGAATTTGTCACTAAATTCCAAGTGATGGGTATATCTACAAGCTACAACTTATTGCTAGGAAGACTATGGATCTATGCGGTCGGAGCAGTTCCATCCACATTGCATCAACTTTTGAAGTTCATCTGGGAGGACCATGAAATTGTCATTCATGGTGAAGAGATTGATCGTAGGTACCCTGGTTTCTCCATTCCAGTTATTGAAGAGTCTTCTCAAGGTACTGACTTTCACATGGTGGAGATAATGAATGCTGCTTTTGAAGATACGACACCGCAAGTACCAATGTCGTCGGTGTATAAAATTCTTGCCACAACTATGCTAAGGAGCGGTTTCGAGCCTGGGCGTAGGTTAGGCAAGAATTTGGATGGCATATCCGAACCTCTTCCTATCCCACTTAAAATTTTCGCTTCGGCGTCGGTTATACCCCAACGAAGGAAGAATTATTTGAAGAAGAAACAAGGAAGAAGTATGAATGTGATATACCGAAGCCTATATCAGTATTGTACCAGTCATTTGTTGCTAAAACTTTAGAGCCTGAGATTGATGGTCTAGTGAAAGGGATGGGAAGATTGTTTGATGAAGAAAATTGTGCTATGATCTCGGCAGAATGCACAACAACACCCACCATCCGAGATGCCGGACCTGGAGAGATGCTACAGAATTGAATGGCCACTCCACTTATGATCCATCGAATGGCTTGGTAGACAAGACAATATTTGAAGTTTTATTTTTTGAAAATCAGTGTCATTCAAATGAAGCCCGAAACCACCATTTATGTCACTTTATTTTTCATCGTAATGTTTAAAAAGGAAATGACTCATGAGTCGTGACCAAAGTTTGTACGCCTTTTTAAAATTCCAATGAAAGCCTCGTTTATTTTAAACTGATTATCTTGTCATTGCGAATTATTCTCCAATATATACATTTAAACTCTTTCTATTTAACATGGTTGATTTGTTGTTCTTTTCAGTAAAAATGAAACTAAACCTGCCAATGTCATGACATGTCACGAACACGACGAACCAAGTAAGGTCGATGAAGATTAATGTGAAGAATATGATGAGGAAACTATGATGCTTGAACATATTACCGAGGACTTGAAGCAACTTGAAGATGATAAAAAGCCCAACTTGGATGAAACAGAGACAGTAAACTTGGGAGATGACGAGTCGGTCAGAGAAACCCGAGTTAGTGTCCATTTGGCAGCAACAGAAAGAGAAGAATTGGTCAAGCTGCTCAGATAATACATCGATGTTTTTGCCTGGTCTTATGATGATATGCTAGGGTTAAGCACTGATATTGTTTCCCATAAGCTGCCTATTAATTCAGAGTACTGTCCAGTAAAGCAGAAAACCAGAAAGTTCAAGCTCGATCTGAGTTTAAGGATAAAAGAGGAGGTCATGAAGCAGATTGAATCAAAAGTCGTTGAAGTGACCAAGTATCCCACTTGGCTGGCTAACTTTGTTCCAGTGGCGAAGAAAGATGGAAAGATCAAGATATGTGTGGATTATCGAGATCTCAACAAAGCAAGTCCAAAATATAATTTTCCCATGCCAAATATCCACATACTCATCGATAATTGTGCTAAGCATAAGTTGCAATCTTTTGTGGATTGCTTTGCGTGATACCACCAGATTCTAATGGATGAAGAACATGCAGAAAAAACAGCATTCATTACACCTTGGGGAGTCTACCATTATCGAGTGATGTCGTTCGGCCTCAAGAATGCTGGAGCCACTTACATGAGAGCTATGATCACTATTTTCCATGATATGATCCACAAAGAAATTAGGTGTATGTGGACGATGTCATTATAAAATCCAGCGAGAGTTCGGATCTCCTGACACACTTGGAAAAGTTCTTTAACAGGTTACGTAGGTATGATTTGAAGTTGAACCTAGCCAAATGTGCATTTGAAGTGCCTGCAGGGAAGTTACTCGGATTCATAGTTAGCAGAAGAGGTATCGAGCTTGATCCTTCAAAGATCAAGGCAATTCAAGACTTACCTCCTCCAAAGACTAAGAAGGAAGTAATGACTTTTCTGGGGAGACTGAATTACATTAGTCGATTCATAGATCAATCAACGGTGATATGTGAACCCATATTCAAGCTACTACGAAAAGATGTGCCAACCAAATGGATCGAAGAATGCCAGAAGGCTTTTGACACTATTAAGAGTTACCTTTCGAATCCACCAGTGTTGGTACCACCACGTGCAGGCAGTCTTTTGCTATTGTATTTATCCGTCTCTGACAATACATTCGGGTGTGTGTTGGGATAACATGATGAGACCAGAAGAAAGGAGAGAGCTATATACTATTTGAGCAAAAAGTTCACATCATATGAGGCTCGTTACACCCTTTTAGAGAGAACTTGTTGTGCTTTGACTTGGGTTGCCCAGAAATTGAGACATTATCTATCGGCTTATACAACACATCTCATTTCGAGGATGGACCCGCTCAAGTATATATTTCAGAGAGCGATGCCCACAGGAAAGCTAGCAAAGTGGCAAATGTTATTGAGTGAGTTTGATATTGTGTACATGACTCAGAAAGCAATTAAGGGGCAAGCCTTGGCCGATCACCTTGCTGAAAACCCAGTAGATGAAGGATATGAACCGCTTAGAACATATTTCCCTGATGAAGAAGTATTGTTTGTAGGGGAAGACATATCAGAATCATATCCTGGGTAGAGAATGTTCTTTGATGGAGCAGTAAACTCTATAGGATCAGGAATTGGAGCAGTGTTGATATCCGAATCGGGGTAGCATTATCCAGCAACAGCAAAGCTTAGATTTCGATGCACTAATAACATGGCTGAGTACGAAGCATGTATTCTTAGCATTAGAATGGCTCTTGACATGAATGTTCAAGAATTACTGATAATTGGTGATTCAGACTTGTTGATTCATCAAGTTCAAGGAGAATGGGCGGTGAAGAATCCTAAAATCTTACCTTATGTACAATTGGTGCGGAGATTATGTAACAGATTTAGGAAGATCGAGTTCAGACACACGCCGAGAATACAGAACGAGCTTGCTGATGCCCTTGCAACCATATCGTCCATGATACAACACCCAGAAAAGAGTTATATCGATCCACTTGAGATAGTTTTAAAAGAACAACCAGCACATTGTTCACATGTGGAAGCGGAATGGGATGGAAATCCATGGTATATCGATGTGAAAAAGTACTTACATGCTGGTGAATATCCGGAAAAAGCAACAAGTATTCAGAAAAAAGTAATCCGAAGAATGACAAACAACTTCTTTTTGATTGGAGAGGTTCTTTATAAGAGGACACCCAATCTAGGATTACTGAGATGTGTGGATGCTACAGAAGCCACAAAATTGCTTGAAGAAGTGCACGCTGGAGTGTGTGGGACACACATGAATGGGTTTACATTAGCCAAGAAAATCTTAAGGGCTGGATACTTCTAGATGACTATGGAAAATGATTGTGGCCGATTTGTCCAAAAATGCCATAAATGCCAGGTGCACGGAGATCTGATCAAAGTACCACCCCACGATCTCAATGCGATGAGTTCCCCTTGGCCATTTATAGCCTGGGGCATGGATGTTATTGGACTGATCGAGCCTGCTGCCTCCAATGGTCATAGGTTCATTTTGGTCGCCATTGATTACTTCACAAAATGGGTCGAAGCTGCTTCCTACAAAGTTGTGACAAAGAAAGTTGTGGCCGACATTGTTCGCTATAATTTGCTATGTTGTTTTGGAGCTCCAGAGTCTATCATCACAGACAATGGAGCAAATCTGAATAGTCACTTGATGAAAGAGATGTGTGAACAATTCAAAATTATCCACCGTAATTCAACAACATAACTCCCTCAGATGAATGGAGTTGTGGAAGCTGCTAATAAGAACATCAAGAGGATACTGAGAAAGATGATTGACAACTACAAATCTTGGCATGAAAATTTGCCTTATGCTTTGCTAGGTTATCGCACCACAATCTGAACCTCAACTGGAGCAACTCTGTACCTATTGGTATACGGAACGGAAGCAGTGATACCAACTGAAGTTGAGATACCATCTTTAAGGATTATTCTGGAAGCTGGATTGAGCGATGCCAAATGGGTTCGTGATCGATATGAGCAATTAGTGCTGATTGATGAGAAAAAAATGAGTGCCGTTTGTCATGGCCAGTTATATCAACAGAGAATGACTCGTGCTTTCAACAAGAAAGTAAGAGTTCGAACATTTGAGGTAGGCCAATTGGTGTTGAAACGCATTTTCCCTCATCAAGAGGAATATAAAGGGAAATTTGCACCTAACTGGCAAGGACTATATGTTGTCCACAAAGTACTATCAGGAGGAGCTTTGGTTCTAGCAGAGATGGACGACCAAGTGTGGCGCAAAGCTATCAATTCAGATGCCGTCAAAAGATACTACATTTAAAGGATGATACTTTTTTTCCTTGTAATTGCAGTTTATTTGTAATCATTGTCGCATTATGTTTTGAAACATTCCCCTTGTACTTGAACTACGTTCGACCTGAATTATCAAGAATGAGATACGTAGGCGGTCTATGTCGGCCTCGGTCGTTTCCTTATCAAATTTTCTATTTCTATTAGCCCTCAAGAGAGGAACTACGTTTGACCTAATTCCTGCCTCAACGGGATACATAGGCGCCACAAGGTTTCGGTCATTTTCCCAATAAGATTTCCATTTCCCCTCACAATGGAAATTGAGACAGAATTTTTAAGAGGACCTCAAAAATTCTACAAGAAGAGTCATTTTCTACAAACAAGAGTCAAATATCATATTGAAATGTGCAACTGGGAATAATTTTGAGGAGATCTCAAATTCAAGACTCCCGTGATCATCATTAGATTTATTTTTGAAGCATCTAACTGGGACAAAATTTTTGAGAAGGACCTCAAAAATTCCATCAAGGATACTCGGACCTTCGAAGTCAACTTCAATTGCCTCAAATTGACGTGTTCTTAAGGGTTTTAAGTTGCCAACAAGCTACCTATCATGTCAAAATCTGAGAGAAAAGGTTTTGTTCGTGTCGTGCATGTCGTGACAATTAATTGGCAGATATTTTCTTTAAAACTATTTTTCAAAACTTCATACCTTGCAAATGTTTTAATCTAAATATAATCTTGTTTGTTGTCTACTGCGATTCATTGGATCTACCAGACGAAATTCCAGAGATAACTAGACTAGGAGCAAGGCGACTTCAACACAGATCAGTGTTCCAAAACTAACATGTTTTTGTGGATGCAGGGTATAAAAAGATCATCAAAGGAGCTATATTTATCAACCAACTAGTTCAGGAGAACATATCCAGCGAATATCAATTAGTGAGTGTAACATCTTCATTTGATTAATGAGTCATTCATATCAAAATGCCGAGAGGGCCATTGCATATTCAAATTGCCAAGAGATCCATCATATTCAAGCCGCCAAGAGGGCCATTGCATATCGCCAAGAGGGGTATTTATATTCAAACCGCCAAGAGGGTCATTGCATATTTAAATCGCCGAGAAGGACATCATATTCAAACGTTGAGAAGGACATCATATTCAAACGTCGAGAAGGACATCATATTCAAATGCCAAGAGGGCCATTGCATATTCAAACAGCCAAGAGGACCATTACATATTCAGACCGCCGAGAGGGTCATTCATATTCAAACCGCCGAGAGGGCCATTCATATTCAAACCGCCAAGAGGGCCATTCATATTCGAACCGCCAAGAGGGCCATTGCATATTCAAACTGCCAAAAGGGCCATGCATATTCAAACTGCCGAGAGGGCCATTCATATTTAAACTGCTAAAAGGGCCATTCATATTCAAACTGCCAGAAGGTCTATTCATATTCAAATTGCCGAGAGGGCCATTCATATTTAAATTGCCAAAAGGGTCATTGCATATCAAAATGCCGGGAGAGGCATTTATATTCAAACTGCCGAGAGGGCCATCATATTCAAATCGCCAAGAAGGCCATTCATATTCAAATCGCCAAGAAGGCCATTGCATATTCAAATCGCCAAGAGGGCCATTCATATTCAAACCGCCGAGAGGGCCATTGCATATTCAAACTGCTAAATGGGTCATTCATATTCAAATTGCCGAGAGGGCAATTCATATTTAAATTGCCAAAAGGGTCATTGCATATCAAAATGCCAAGAGGGGCATTTATATTCAAATCGCCAAGAGGGCCATGGCATATTCAAGCCGCCAAGAGGGCCATTGCATATTCAAATCGCCAAAAGGGCCATTGCATATTCAAACCGCCGAGAGGCCATTGCATATTCAAACCGCCGAAAGGGCCATTGCATATTCAAGCCGCCAAGAGGGCCATCATATTCAACCATTAAGAGAACCATCAACATATTACATTAGTCTATTTTACTACTTCGATATTAGAAGAAGAGTACAGTGAAGAATCATGTCACAAATATGAGATACAGGCTTTATTTGCTTTACGTCAAACTGAATAAAGTTGACGTCAAATATTTAAGGAGAACAATTAAGTGCCAAAATGGTAAATGACACTATCTCTCCATTTGAATTATATTTTACACTAATGAGTTTTATCTCAGTTTTTGTCGAGAGCATCCGAAAGGATGAATACTCAAATCAAACCACAGATGCGGACGACATAAAGTGGATGTAGCATAACGTGGAACTTTTCTTAGCAGCGAACTTAGACATAGTCCCGGAGGAATATCAAACTCTTAGGACGCAAACTGAGGAGCGACTTCCGCCACAATCAAACCACACCCCTATCAAAAGGCATGTGGGCATTTCCTTGGGTTTATCAATTCCAATTTCGCATCCGGAAAACTTTCCACTCTCACCGGAGGCAGTTTTCCAATCTGAGTGACAATACACCAAAAGCTTTGGAAATTATATTCGTGTAAGTTCTTAATTATGGGTGTGAAGCGCGCCACATTCATGGCTAAGAAGTTGCAAGCCTCTTTTTCATACTCGACTTACTTGTCACTCTTCCAAAAACGAAGGTTATCTAGCATAATAGATCTCCTTTTCAATCGATCGAGTCGAACTACAAGCAACCTGATTGCCTAAGTTGAGGGATATGTAGGCGGAATCAATGTTGAAAACTCGGTTGTGCTCATACATTTGCTCTTAAATCTTATTCTCGAGCATTTTGGTCCCTTCATAATACGGTATCAGGATAGTTTTTGAATTCTTTCAAAATCGTGCATCAAATCAAACGTATAGAACTACAAGTGGCCTGAATTCTCATATAGCCTGAGATAAGTAGGAAATCCGATTTCGGGGTTCGGCCATAATTCCTAAAGCTTGTACCAGAATACCTTTCCAAAAGGATGAAGATGTGTTCGGTCAAAACTGGATCTGTCAATTTCGTTTACCTCGAATTTCTTTCATCAATCCAAGTCAAACAAGGAACAGTTGTTGACACCCAATTTTAACCGTCCACAATATAAATTAATCATTTCGAGCTTCTTCAATTTCAAACAATTTAAAATAATTAGTTTTATAAAATTTCAAAAAAAATAAAATATATATATATAATATAGTTTGCGAGTTATTTTAAATAGATTTGCTACTTTTGTGAGTTTTTAGATAATGTATATCTTTTACATTTTTATGAATATTCAAAAATCGCCTCAAAAAGATTTTAGTTCTACTCAAATATTTGGTTAATTAGTTTAGTAGTTTATATTTTAAATAATTTAGTTTATAATTAAGTCGATTATTTTATTTTTTAAAATTTAAGAAGCTCATTAATTAATTTGTACTAATTCATCTTATTTAAATTTGGGCCGAATTCATCAATTAAATTCAAATCGGCTAAGTTTTTAACTTCAGTTGGTTCTAATTATATTGCCTTACACACCTTAAACCCATATAAGACTCAAAATTGGGCCTATTTATCAGCCCAATTCCAATTCAATATCCATTCTCCTCATACATTCCAGCAGCCTATCTCATTTTTCCAATTTCCATTCTTCCAATCCAATTCAAATTAATTCCCAGCCCACATCATTTGCCAATTTTTTTCCCCTTCTAGCAGTTCCCAGCCGACCCAACCCTTTTCTCCTCTGACCCGGCCCAATCCAATTCAAAGATAACCCACCAAATGTTAACACTCCAGCAATAGCAGCGTGCAAAAGATTTGGTGACCAACGTCTTCCTCCAGCAAAGAACGTGACCAGACGCCAGACGAAATCCTAGCAAAAATTGCGCTGCAAACCCAAAAATTT
>JAJOOR010025871.1:0-12687 GCA_036250505.1 Solanum acaule | reverse complement strand
AAGAAATATTTAAAAATTATATCAAAGTAAATATTTTTATGTATAAAATAAAATTTTAAAATTATATATATAATGTCGGGTTGGTTTGGCCTCGGGTTATTTTTTTTAGTTAAAACCAAACCAACCCAAATATAGTCGTTTTTTTTTCAATACCAAATCAAGTCAAACCAAACCACTAGTCGGTTTTTTTTTCGGTTTGACTCGATTTGCGATTTGGTTCGGTTTTCGGTTCGGTTTTGTATACCCCTAGATATTAGTAACTCTAACAAAGCTCAATTCAAAATCAAATCAATACTAATGCTAACAAAATAATTCATTCAACACTAAGAATGACAATAATGTTGAATATTCGTTCTTTAATTTTACATTGGTTTAAACATTTAAAATATATAACCTAATTTTAATTTTTCTTTAATGTTTAATCATGTAATTAATACTTATTAGACTTATTCTAGCATGATTTAGTAGTTTTAAATTATGATCATTTTCATTATGACTTATCAATTTGCTATATTTATTTTACGCAATTTCATTATTATTTTTTGTTGAATATTTTAGTGTCATCACTCATCTCATGTTTTGAATTATTTTTTTAAGAAACACCTTAGATAGTTGAGTTTTGGTTGGAGTTAGACTGAAGAAATATTTAAAGCACAAGTTAATTATATGTCTGTATGAATACTTTATCGGAAAATCTAAAAAAAAACCCATGGTTTATTAGTTTGGTTTGATTTAAATTTAAAAGTTCGACACAAATGGTTTGGTTTGATATTTGAAAAACTCGAGTTTTGTTAGTTTGGCTTATAAATTTAAAATTTTGACACAAATGATTTGGTTTGATATTTGAAAAATCCAAACCACCCGATCATATACGCCCCTAAGACCTAGGAGCAACAATAAGATTTACTCCTGGTTAATACTTTCAAAATGGATATTGGAGCAATAGTAAAATTGTTCTTGTATACTTTTAAGTCGATAGTTGAAGTCATAAACCCAACTATTGTTGCTTTAGTCAAGATGGATTGTCTACATTATGTTCTTAGGGTGCAGACTTTCCCTAGATCATTGTAAACCCGAGACGCTTTGTGCACCAGACTTACGCTTATGGAGTAGGTCAAAGGTGACCAACTTTTGGAGAAAGCATGAGCAAGAAACAAAAAAAATTCCCTTTTATTTGCTAGTTCCACTTATGATGTGGGCTGAAGATAAAATAGGAAGAGTGATTTATCTGACACAAATATATTTACTCCATGGTGCTTACACCACACTCTTTTCAAGGAGTTAAGCACTCTCATAGATCACAACATGTAAGACGTGTACTCCTATTCCCTTGTCAATCACCCAAGCATAAATGTTGGCACAACAAAATATATTCATAGAGGGTTGAAGAAAAGAATGGTAAAAACAGATCACTGCAGAATCCAATTCTATGGTTTGCCATTTGGATTTGGCGAATTCTGAGAAAGTTGATGACGGTATGGAGAAGCATGAGAACCATTTGGAATCGATAGGCTTCTTGGTTGTTGTTGTTGTTGTCCATTCCTTGAGAACGATCCTTGCGTTCTAAGGATATTTCTTGTATTTGGGCTTGGGCTTGATCCAACTCGGTCTGCTTGCATCGTCTGGAAATAGTAGGATGAGCTGGCCATGTCCTTGAGGTTTGGCAAAGGCTTCAAGGCTTCGACCACATCACTCATCATAGGTCTGACTTTGGGATCCCGGCTAAGGCATCGTGCAGCCAACTGTGCAGCTTTCTGCGCGCCTTTTATTGAAAAATGGCCTTCAAGTCTAGGATCTATCAATTTATAAAACCTTCTTCTTTCACCCAAATGTGGACGTGCCCACTCAACAAGGTTGTGTTCCCCGTTTGGTCGGTTCTTGTCCATGGATCTCCTACCTGTCATCATTTCAAGCAGAACTACACCGAAACTGTAGACATCACTCTTTGATGTCAAATGTCCTGAGACCAAAGAGTGGTACACGTTTAATTAAAGTTCCACTCAGCAGATGTGAGAAACATTCAAATGCTTTTCAACAGTGGTTCAGATCATGGAGTCATACAGAGACATTGATATAAAGAAAAACGAGATTAAAATGATTTGTGAGCAAACTAGCAGCCAACTAGGTTAGACTTGAAGAGACACAGAGAATCTGATAAAGCAGAGCGGGCCGTCCAAGTAGAAAGTGGGCAAGCATTGTAGGAAGAAAGAAGCAACTGAGATCTCAATCTTACCTGTCATCACATACTCTGGAGCTGCATAACCATATGTTCCCATGACACGAGTAGAAACATGGGTCTTGTCGCCCTCTGGAGCATCTTTGGCAAGTCCAAAATCAGAAAGTTTGGCATTGTAATCCTGAGAGAATGTTTTATTAGAAGAATGATAAAAATGGGCGAGAGATCAATTTGCCAATGTGTTTGAACACACCGCATCTAGAAGAATGTTGGACGTTTTGAAATCACGGTATATCACTGGTCTTTCTGCTTCCTCGTGAAGAAAAGCAAGACCTTTTGCTGCACCCAATGCTATCTTCATGCGGATGGACCATGGAAGAGGCAGGGACCCTGATAATAAATAAATTATTACAAAGTTTCATAAATGATATGCAAGGACATGACATCCACAGCAGAAATCACAGATAAGAACATAAAACATTTGTTCTAGAACTTCGTAAGTACTAAGATCAATTCACCAGATACAAACTGCAATACTGAAAATCATATTTTGGTTATTCAAGAAATATGCTAAATGCAGAAACCTGGAACATAAAATGCATACAAGACCAATAAAGGTTAGCCTTTGGTGTAACCATTTGTCTTTCCCAAGAACCACCAAACCCTCCCAACTATGATTGCTAGTAGCCGAACCATAGATCGTACTGAAAAGGCTCATGCATTGCATCACTCAGCTGAAAGATACATGAACTATAACTGCCAAAACGTAGATCAAGGAATACTTGCAAAAGTGTAAACGCAATTCGACATATATGTCAATTGACAAACTTTGTCTAAAGCAATCCTATAATATTCCTTAAGATGCCAATCTCAAATGCCTCATTTTAGGGGGTCTAACAGGGTTTGACCCATGCAGTCTCAGCTTGGTTTTTCTCGAGTTCAAGGATGGATCAAGCCTAATGATCAAAATACCCAGTGTCACATCCTTTTATTATGTTTCATAAAATGTTATTGCTTTTCTGAATGGGATGATTAACTTACCATTCTTCCTGAATAGAACGTCCCCTCCCACACAAAACCTAAACTTAGCAGCAAACCCTCTTTTTTTCTTTTCTTTTTTGATGATCGTGGTGCCCGGACCAGCTATCCCACCTCAACTAATTCCATGGGATGCCTGCCACCTCCCGCCAGCAATAGATACCAGGTATTTTTTTCCAACGGGAAGAATCACCTAGTGTTTTTTGTCTCCGCTGGAGTTTTGAACCTGAGACCTCAGGGTTCTCAACCACTTCATTGACCACTAGGCCACATCCTTGGGTGCTCTCTTCTATATTTCTATCTCTAACTGTATCAGCCAAACCCTTTTTTCTCTTTCTCCAACCTACGGTACGGGTGTTCTTCAGACAAACTAGTTCTCTCTCTCTCTCTCTGACCTACACACAAAAACTCACTCAGACCATATCACCATCCTTTTGTTCATCATTATCATCACAACCTCCAACTCAAATCCTCACTTCCACACAGCCTTGTCTTTACATTGATTCATCTGCATTTTTAGGAATCAGTAGCTGCAAGGTTTTCTGTAATTGATACAGACAAATTAAATGGTCAACAGGAATAATATAGATTCCACTTAGGAGTGAAAGGATAACATAGATATATATATAGCTTAGTTTCGAGCAATAGAAATAGGTCTTGCTGATTTCAATGGACAAATCAATCATTCTTATCATGTGGCTAATATCAAATATGATTAATTTCTTTAACCACTATCTTATTGGTTAATGGGAAATGGATATTTTGTGAAGCAAGCGTTGAGTATCACAGACAATCAAGCTAAGCTAGACTCAAGGGTGAGCTCAAGTTCTTTTTTTTGTTTATGACGGTGGTGTCTGGGCCAACTTGTGCACACCTCGACTAATTCACCAGGTGCCTGCTACTTCCCACCAGCACAAGTACTGAATAACTCCTGCCCGAAAGAAGGACATTGCCAACAGTCAAATCACGTATGGACCAGACCTTTTTCAAGATTTTTTGTACCCTCAAGGACATAAGTAATTTTTGTTCTGTTAGCACAAAAAGTACCTTTTCCCATGATATTAAAGAAACTAAACACTAGAAGCGGGAAATATATTCTCATAAGAAGCTTCTGTATCCTAGCAAATTGACACTGGTCATGAATACAAAGTATGTAATGTAGGACTAAAAGAGCTGACGAGATTACCAAAGTAAAATATGAAGACTGTCTATTAAGTTTTTTTCCTCAAACTCATCGGATGCAGATTTTGCACAAGGTCTTCAACTTTCCCATGTTTTTAATCTGTGATGATAACAGAAGAAAGAAAGCAGACTCCCAAAAAGATAGTTGCTTGCTAAATGGACGAACTCACTCTGGTTTGATCTGGGATCAGGAAACAATGTGAAAAAATCATTTCCCCTGTTGATAGCTTTGCTAATATGAAGAACTCCATCTTCCCATTTCGACCTTAAATTTATGAGGCACTGAATTGTATGATATCTTAGCGAATAAATTTTCTAATTAGTAGTGGAACATAAATTAGTCTCATCTTATCTTCATAGATTGTTAAACAGCAACAAGAGAACTCAAGTTATACTCCACAGGTAGTGATATGCCATGTGATTAAAGCATTAGTGGTTGCAGAGGAGGTCAGCATGATGCATGTTAATTTTAAATGATGTTTAGCTTACCAAAAAATTTACTCGTGTGCAACAAAAAATCTCTGATAATTAATATATACAAAACCTCATCTCTTCTCATTTTTTTGTGGGGGTGGGGGGATAAATTTAACAATACACATATTACAAAATGATCTTCAAATATAATCAAAATTCAAAGAATGCAACATTGTAAAGCATATCAGAAAAGGGTCAATTACATACTCCTGAACAGATGGTTTTCCAAGCTTCCTCGAGGCATAAATTCGTAAACCAGCAACCTCTGATCATCTTCAATACAGTAACCAATTAGTTTAACCAAATTGGGATGAATGAGATCGCCAAGGAAATTTACTTCCGCCTGCCAAATGAGATAGTAAATTAATACAAGCCAACATGAAAAAAAGAAAAAAGAAGCAAAAATAAACGATACAACATAAGCTTTTAAAAAAGATCAAGAGAGCAGCAAACCAGCCATTCTTTGTGACCCTGAAGTCCATCATGATTTAGAGTTTTCACAGCAACAGTAAGCCCTGTTCCTGGTTTAACAGGTGCCGTCCCATTCTCTTCAATCCAACCCTTAAAGACACAACCAAAACCCCCTTCACCAAGAAGGGATTCTGGTCTAAAGTTTCTTGTAGCCAACTTCAAATCATTGAATGTGAACTTCCGAAGCTGCGAAAAAACTTTAAGTTCCTCTTCGAGTTTGGAGGTGGAAGAATTACTTTCAGCATTACTTGTGGTTGTGGATGAGATAATTGGAGCAACAGGCTGGTCTATGCTTGTACCATTTGTCGATTTACTTTCTGCCAATAATGATACAAGATATTAGGACTACGAGCACTAATTACCATTAAAAGAAATATGTTACTCCCTCCGTTTCAAAAAAAATTGACCTACTTTCCTTTTTAGTTTGTTTAAAAAAGAATGATCCCATTTCTTTTTTGGCAACACTTAAATTTCAGCTTTCCAAGTAACATGTTTAAGGCCACAAGATTAAAGGACATTTTGGTACATTTGACCTAACTTCAATTTAGGACCACAAGATTGAAAAGTCTTCTTTATTTTCTTAAACTCCGTGCCAAATCAAACTAGGTCATTCTTTTTTAATCGGAAGTAGTATTTAGTTTAATCCTTAAAAACCCTTAAATTTTCCTATTAGTTAGGAATAGTATAAAGGGTTTGAAAGAGCTACTGAAGCGAGTAAAGGTGCAACTGTGTAAGACTGTAAGTACTATGTGTGTGTGTGATACAACATTACTTAAGTCTCCTAAGTGTGTATATTTTATTGATTTGTTCTCATTGCCAAGTGAACAATGATCCAATGACATCATATTTTTCTTCAAATCTTTGTGTAGTCTGTGCTTGCATCATTAGTAGATAAAGGTTTAATCTGTTGTTCAAATCTATAACTAGATGACATTAAGAGTCTAATTTACACCCTTCGGGGTTGCCCAGTGGTTTGGGATTGGGACTTCCATGTTGGAGGTCTCAAGTTCGAAACCCCTAGCCAGCGAAAGCAAGGGGTTTGCCTTCTGGGTCGAGCTCGTCGCACCGGGCTTGCCTTGTGCGGGTTACCTCTCCTATGTGATTTGCAAGCTATTGCATAGGAGCAGGGGTTTTACCCTATGCGCACCCAAAGGATAGAGGCTGCGGGTTTCCCTTGTCATAAAAAAAAAAGAGACCAATTTACCATCTCTTCCTTCAGTAAGCAAAGAAAATGGCCAAGGTATTTTTTGAGATTGATCAACACAAAAATTGTGCTAGCAGCCATAATTTCAATTCAGAAATGAATGATAAAAAACATCATTATTAATCCTACAAGGATTCTAAAAATTGTACCAACGTTTCAGCTTCATCTGCATGGTTTTCTTTTCACCAAAATCCAGAAGACAAGATACAATTCATCTTGACTTTTTGTACTAAACTACTTCTAACTTCAAAAAACCTTGCATTTCTTTTTTTCCACACAGTCCACCATATGTATTTTGGGATGAAATTCCACCATTTCTTTTGTCTTACAATACCTCCTACATTATTCCAGCACCCCACAAGATGTATTCTAGGCATGACTCATCTAAGACCAGACATACTTAAAAGAGCTGCCACATTTGGTCAGTGACTCCACAAAGAAAATGAATAAGATATTAATTCTATCAAATCAAGTGTGTGATTGCAAATTTGAAATCACAAAATGGTGAGAATCCGGTATTCACAAGGCTCAGACGAAAATGAAAATTCAAGGACAAGAATGAAGGAGGTGCTAACAAATCCCACAATCTGTCGGAAGTTTTTTCGTTCACCCGAGAGTTATAACCTTGCCATTTTAATCAAATTCTATACTTGGTAATCATATCAGCAGAGTGAGGGTGAATTACAGAAAACAAAGCATTGATTCATCTCTTGTCATTGATTGTTGACTCAAATTAAGTTCGTCTTGCAGCTTTACATATCAGAGTTGAATTCGTAATTTGAGAAAATTTTAACACAGGCAAACATAAGAGAAAAGGGAAAAAAATACCAATAACAACAAGAATGACGTGAGAAATCTGCATAACACTAATGTCAACATCATTATCCAGAAACACAAACATTGTTACCTAAGTAGCGTGTACTCTTCACTTTCGATGTCACACCCATGTCGGATTCTCCAAAATAACACGACTTTTGGAGAATCCGACACGCAACCGTTGACATTTTTGAATAGTCTGAGCAACAAAGATTGTTCCCCTGACATGACTGTGGCCTTGCAAAAAGGAGCCTTCACAAGTTCCCTAGGTTTGTTCTAGTAATACCTCTTCTAGATGTATCAAAAACAAATTACTTTGATCTATCAAATGAAATAATGCCTCTTACAGAATACAGCTACCCATCTTGAATTTCTTTAAATTGGCTTCATTATTAGTTTCTCTGAGTTAACATCATCAACTTCTACAGAAAGAAGAAACATATGGAAGCTTCTTTCCACATCAAATTTTTAAATATTTACCCGCACACCATTTAACTAAACTCAATTCATTTCACTACTTAAGAAATGGAGAATAACACTTCAAAATCACAGCAGCAATCAGTCTCAAGCTAATAACAATAAGGCATGTTCTTAAGGCTCAAATAACCATTTCCAACAACATCAACAACAACAAAAACCCTCTCCGTCTAACCTCTATTCCCCAGCAACTATGAATGTAAGTGACAAAATTCTTTATAAGATAGGATCAATCTTCAACGAAAACCAATTCAAAAATGCAATTAAAATTTGCAAGCATAACAAAACAATGGAGCTTCTTCAATGTGAGTTCGAAATTACCACAGCGAGTACTGATGCCACTGATGGAGGTATCAACTTTAGATCTTGAGGAAATACAGCTACTAATAAACCTCAACTTCATCCAGCAGCCAGTCTCCTCCTCATCCCCTTCTTTTTTCTTCCTTCCCTTTGATTTCTCTGCATCCCAAGACTCCCCCTTTACACCATCACCACCTAATCCCATAGTTTAACAATACCAACAATCAAACTCAAAAATCATCAAACCCCACCCCCACCCCTCCAAGATACCAACTTCAAATCAACCCCCTCACACAAACCCCAAAAATCTGATCTTTTTCCAAACCCTTAAATTATCAGCTAAACAACTGAACCAAAGTTGCCTAATTAGCACAAACATGACCTAATGGAGACCCAAAAAGGGAATTCCAAATATATACACTTCCTTTAGAGCAAAATCCTCCAACACCCAGATGAAGAAAAAGTATTAAAAAGGGAAAAAAAGACAAAAATAATAAATATACAGATGAAATAGCTCAGACCCAGTTCAAGAATTCAAGAAAATATGACATTGAATCCAAAAAAAACTAATTTTGATTCAGATCAACAACCCCATCTTGACCTTCAAAGAAGAAAACTTGCCCCAAAACACTGTATCAGATAATCCCACTTCAAAAAGTGCCCCCAAAAAATGTCTGCTGGCCCAAAGATACTGAAATCTTAACAAAAGGACTCAAATATGCTGACCATTTCTGTCTCCTCAATCAGAAAAAGATACACATAGTAATAAAAATAATTATTTTATAAGTAATTAATAAAATTAGTAGGGGGTGGGGTATTATATGTCTAGGTACAGGAATGTATGTCTGTGTGACACCTCGTTCGGTTGAAAACAAATTATCGCAAGACTAACTATCTCAAGATTATTATTTTATCTTAGTGTTTAAAGTAACTAATTTCAGATAAGTTATCATATGATTTTATCTCAACTAAATTTGTGATAAACTTATTCTAAAATTAATCTCGAGATAAGCTATCTCTTTGTATATCAAATAAACTTTGAATACGTGTATTAAATTATAGTCATGAAATTGTAATTTCTAAACTAACTTATCCTATTGTCAGAGATGAAATAAAATAATCTCAAATCGAATAAGATAAAATGAAATATTCAATAATTGAATCTAAAATAAAATTTATATTGTTAATCAAATAATTTAATATCCTATTTTATCTGCGCGCTAAACGAACCTGGATGTATATACAAGCCACAAGGTCAGCTAATCATAAGCTATAATAAAGTTTAGTACTTACTATTTTTTTAATTCTAATTAAAAACTTACTTATATATTTATATATATAAAAAATATATAAAACATCATGCATATTTTGAAGAACCTGTATAGTTTCAAACTTTTAATAATCTCAGTTAATCTTTTTATTTTAGGTTAGTAAAAGACAAACAGACCTATTAGAATCGACATAAAGGTCTTTGTATAATTGATTGAGTTGATAAGAATTAGGTTGTTCAAAATTGAATCAAATTTGATAATTTAAATAGAAAAAAGTATTATTAGTTTATGAATAATGAATTATTAGTTAACAATTCGATAAGGACTCTGCTTTTATTATTATGGGGTTATCAATTTGATAACAATTAAAAAAAATTCTAAATGAATTATGCCATAACTCCATAACCGTTGAGGATAAATCTTGAAGGCTCATTATGTTTTACTACTACTATTTTGATTGTGCAAATAATACAAAATCAGTTGGTTCCTTTTATATCAAATGTTATGCTAGTAAAAATCTTTACTAAAAAGACCTTGTATCGATTTTTCTCTCCAACTTCTCACTAATCCTAGACTGCTTCTAACCCAGGTATGGCTACCCAAATGAATGACATTAATTTCATCCTCCCTGAGCCTAGTTTTAAAGATAAGTTGTTGGCAAATGAGCCAATATAATAGATATAAATATGAATATTTATGAGGCAGAACAACTGCACAAAGCTCAAATTAAATCAGCTTGGAGGAGGAGACTGACATACAAATTAGTGGAATTAACTTCATGCCCCATGAAAATTCTCTCTAATTGTCAAGCTGATGGGAAAAAGGATACTCCACCGCTACCTAAAAACAAAAATTCAGGACCTCTGGAAACCATCTGAGAATTTCCTTCTCATCGATCTTGGTAAGCCCCATGAGAAGGCGGCTGGTCAGGAAGCCTCTGCTTCGATACAGACGAAGGAGCTCCCCAACAAAAAGTGGACACGTGTCTCCAGAAGCCCTCCACTTCCCACAGTTTTTTACAAAAGCACGATACCCAAAAAAACCGTACTCAAAAAGAAAACTACAAACATTTCTTGGCCACCACTCAGTCGTCCTCCCTAAGAAACAACTTACCAATGGCGGAAGAGTGTAGCCAATTGGCAATTGTCGATGGACAAGTGGACATGCAAATGAAAGGAAACAATCTTTTTCCAAATCTTCCGGCTAGTAACCCTACAGCTAATTCGACCAATAATAGTCATTATAAATCTCACTCTATAGATCTTCAATCATCTCACCTAAACTCACACTCCATCTCTACTAATATATCTCTTAGTGTTTGCAACAATGCTGAGACCACTAATCCCCTTGAACAAAAGGAAATACCCACAATATATCCTCTCAACCCCACTCGACAAAACATGAACAACTTCTCCAACATTCCCCAACAAGTTGCACAACACCCTATGGTGTTGACAATACAGCCAGTTCACCCCCTCCATCAAACGCAATCCTGGATAGAATACGGGTTGAAAGATCAAGTTGTCTTCTTTACGATGGACATAAATGGGGTGAACACCATGATAATCATTCAAAACCCCAACTTCTTGGCCCAACTTATCACAGAGGGAATGAAACTGTCCATGGACAATTATGTGAACCATCACTGGATGGAAAATGTGTTGAATCCCCTAGCGCCGGCTGTAGCACCAAATCTCTACCACAACATCCACCCCAGTGGAATCTGCCGCAACACTTCAACCCCCCTGTGAACATGACTCCTTTTCCCAGCTCCCCTTTTTCACTCCCTAGGAGGTCAAAACGGCCAACCCTCTCTTCTTCCCATGGATTCCTGTACCACTATAGGGGCATGCGCAACAAGTTCCCAGTTAAGCTTCGATGGAAACTCAACAACCACCTTTATGGCAACTATAACACCCCAGAAAATTTTTGAGCTAAGACTCGAACCTTTCTTCGTAGTGAGTGAGATTTTTGCAAGGAATTAAAAATTTCTTAAGTGTTAAGGTCATTAGATGTAGCACCTTGAGTTCCAAAAAGAATTAAATTGGAAATAGCAAAATCTAAAATTTTGCAAGTTAAGCTAAGTATGAGTTTTGGGTCCACTTCAAACAACCATAACTCATAGCTCAGGATGATTTGGGTGTACTATCATATACCGTAGGGAAGATATTTGAATTATCTTTCCAACGCCGCCGAGTTTGCTAAGTTTCGAGGTCGGATGAGTGAGATATGACCTTTTGAAGTTAGGTTGTCCAGTTAAGGAAAGTCAAAACCGGGTTTTAGAGGGGTATTTTGGTCTTTTCCTTATCCAAACAGATTTGATTCGTTTTTAGTAATATTTTAGAGGTCTAATCTGATTAGGTTCAGTTTTATAATCCTATTTTACGCCTAGGGTTTTAGTTGAGAGTTCAAGAAGAGAAAAGAAGAAGAGAAAAGAGGAGAAAAGACGAGAGGATCAAAGCGTTCATCGAGAGTCTTGCGTTTTGTTGTGGATTTTCGCCATGGGTTAATCCCTAAGAGATATGTAAGTTTCCATAGTGTTGGGTTCTTTCACCCACATGCCAATCATGATTTATTCAGCGTAATTTCGTTCTTGAAATTTAAGGATTTAAGTTCTTGATGAGTTCTTGAAGTTTCATTAAGTTTTGATATAAGATTCTACTTGGGTCAACTTTAAACGACCATATCTCTTAGAATATTAAGAGTTACGTGAGCCATAACCTATCCAATTAAAGGTAATTGAATCTACTTTCCAACCTCACTAGTTTCACGTCAATCCAATATCTGAGTAAAAAGTTATGACTATTT
The DNA here is from genome assembly GCA_036250505.1 of Solanum acaule. NCBI lineage: Eukaryota > Viridiplantae > Streptophyta > Magnoliopsida > Solanales > Solanaceae > Solanum > Solanum acaule. The sequence goes on along the minus strand of JAJOOR010025871.1, from coordinate 470 downwards.
TAGTAACCTATACAGTGCTGTTACGAATTAGCCGACGGGAAAATATTGAAAATAATCGTTTTTGTCTTTTTACCTCCAAGAAAACCATCAACGAATTTCTTGACTAATTAAAAATCTCAAAACAATCAGATTTCCATCTTCACTCATGAAAATCATAATTTTTGGCTATAGAGATTTTAATAAACTAACTCGAGAATCTCAAGAAAGGTCTTCTTGATTGTTTACCTTCAAGCTAGGGTTTCAAGGCTTCTAATCAAGTTCTTCTTCAAGATTCTTCAAGAATCTTGTTCTTTTAGGTATTTAAGGCTATTATAGTGTTGGACTAGTTCGTCCTCACGCCCTACCTCTACTTTCAGATCAGTAAAAGAGTAATCTAAGATACTTTCCCTAGATTTGAGTATTCTTGAGATAAGTTGATTTTGAGTTCTTGAATTCACGTTTCTTTTAAAAGTTATATTCCTAATTATCGA
>JAJOOR010025870.1:0-13873 GCA_036250505.1 Solanum acaule | reverse complement strand
AGGAGATATGACCCTCCAAAGTAGACCCTCGAAAAAGGCTTCACTTGGAAATTTCAGATTTTGATACGGTTGCTCTAAAATTCGGGTTAGACCCATTTTCCACTCAATTTGACCCCCTGAATAAGAATATGAAGTCGAATTTCCGAAATTATGCACGGATTTTGAGATATATGGAAATTACAATTATAGGTGTTTCTGAAGCACATTTTCGGGCATTTTTGGGGTCGTTTCACTAATGAATTACAAAAAAAGTGTGCCCTTATACCTCTTTGGCCACGCTTTTTAAGAGTAGCTGCTATGGCGACATTTAAAGAGCGTCGCCTAATGTCAAAGGTTACACTTCTTTTGACCTCCTCCAGAAAAGCGTTGCAAGTCCAAAAGTGTAGCCTTTTATCAAAGGCCACACTTTTTGCTAGTTTAGGCTACACTTTACTAGGGTGGCAAAAAGTCTAAAATATTGTAGTGTTAATTTAACAATTTGAGCAAACAACTTTACAAAAACCAATTTGTAAGTTGATACAAATGCACATGTGACCATACCATAGATGCATCTATTAAATCATAATAGTAAGCGGTCCACATGGCAGGTGAACGGGCCCATATTCACCTTTTTATATGTTCCAAATAATTTCAGGAGATACAATCTCAACCTTAGCTGGTACAATGATCATTTTATCATGAGAACAAGCAACTCAAGAAAATTCTTGAAGAATCTTTTATTTCTTCAAACATATAGTCACATGAATTCTCAATTTCTTTTGCATCACATTTGAATCGGCATGGCCAACCGATTATGCCAACTTATATTTATTCTAGTAAACTTCTAGTTTACTTTTGCATGTGATTCCATAAACATGCCCATATATGTATACAACAAACAACGGGACAAAAATGGGTAATCTTATACATAAAATTTTACAATCCACTTTGGTTGTAGTAATTTGAAGATATTAAATCTTTCCATAATTTATAGTCTCAATATAATATTTTTCTTTTCAATTCTTCTGAAACTTAAAATGTTTCTTTTGAGACTTACTACAACCCCAATATTATGAATAATTTCATTTCTCCGGATAGTAACAAATTAGCCCTTTCGGAACTCTCAATTAATTTTGTGTACTACCACAAATTTCACAACACCATTCTTATGGTGACCATCTCCTTCAAGGAGAAAATTATTAGTATTTTCATGGTTAAAATTATCACATGCAAGACTTATTTCTTGACAACCAATGACAAATTTGTGTTGCCACACAACAATATTTATTTTGGTCATGGCAACAATCTTTATAGGAAATAATTATTTCTTTATTTTGTCCTTCAATAGTTCATAATTTAACATACCACAATATTTGTGTAGTACTTAAAGTATATGACTAAATGACCATTTATGTCAAAATATTTCTTTTCAATCTCTCAAACCTCCCGTAGAGGTGAAATGTGACATTTATCCAACAATACATGAACTTGTTCTTATTAATAAGAACACAAGTCACATTTTCTTTAAGAAATGGACCATAACCATTTGAACATGCTCCATAAGTTTTTATTCGTAACTCGTTATCATTCTTTCACATTTATCAAATTTATGTGACTCACCTCAACATCACTTTAAGAGGTCAAATGTACCAAATGTAGTACCATTTTGTATTCCTTTATTTTGATGGAGGATTTACAAAACTTTTCAAATTGGGTTGCACCAACAACAATGTGGCCAATAACTTCTCATATCAATTTAATAGATAAAAATTACCTTCACATTTTGAAGGATCATCTTAAGAACCCATATTGTTCTTCCTTTTAATTACCATAATGATGACCATTAACATTTTACCACGCCTACATTCATACATTAAATCACTTGTCATCTTTCAGACATATTATACACTGCTACCACATTCACATAAGAGAATGGAGCAAATCAATTGGGTGGATTTCATGACTTTTCACCAAAAGTTCATCATTTTGCCTTAGTCATCATCATATTATCACTATAGTGCATTAGGACTTAAACTCAATGTATTATCCATATAAAGAAGCCTTGGACCATAAATGAACCCAACATATTATTATCATGATGCATCGAGATTTTAACTTGATGTCTTACCCACTTGGTGAGATGAAACTTGAAATCATCTTACGCTCAATCATTTGTCTTAATAAACTAAAGTGTTACCAAAAAATAAATATTGAAACCCATAAATATAATCTGAATTTGACTTAAAACATAAGAAAAATGAACAAAATCAATTAATTAGAACAACATATTGGAATCATGTAAAATTCCTAAGTTAAAATGAATTAAAACCTTTTAACATTCCTTCTCAATATTGTTACGAAGATTTAACATAATTTACTAACCATTTTAATATAACCACTAAACAAATTTTGTTAGTACAAATAATATATTAATAACTCAACAAGTAAATGTTAGATAAAGAAAAATAAAGAGGTACAAAAGTAACCAATAATGATAATCCAATCAATATGTATATGCCACATAACTCAATAACTTATCTTTTAATAAAATAAGATCAGAAAGAATAATTTCTTTACAAATTATTAAATTACAAAACTAATTTTACTTTTTAAATATATAAGTGAACAAATTAAAAGTTTGCTCAAAGTAAAAGCAACTTGCTGGACTCATATGATTTTGAGATGGTAAGAAAACTAATGATGCATAATCAAAAGTAAAATATAAAATAGATTATATAGTAATTTACCTTGTTTCCGAGAGAAAAAATAAACACAAATATTTTTACCTTCTTTAAATTTACTTTGCTTCAATCCTTCAATATTAGACCAATCGTGCTGATAATATGTTATAAAACTAAAGTAAAATAAGACACGAAATATAAAAGATGAAGACAAGAAGAATATAAGACAAGAGGAACAATATCAGATAACTTTCTTTCTTGCAAGCAGGGGCGGAGCCACCTTGTCCCCAGTTGGACACCCTTCGTCGAAAAATTATACTATATATACACGTAAAATTTTGACTTATATTGGCATATATGGTATTTTGGACACCCTGAAATAACAAAGTAACCCTTTGTGGAGATGGCTAGAGTTGTTGCAATCCCACTCACTGTCCCAGTTCGATTTCCCGCATGAGCATTTTCATTTTTTTGTAATTATTTTGCCTTCTTGAAGTTATTAAGTAAATAAACATGCGTAAATTTAACATAAATGTTCAGTAGCTTGGTGGTAAATAGTCTTAAGCTTGTCATTAGTGACCCAAGTTCAAATCTCACCTCCAATAAGGATTTTTAAAAAATTAAAATTGAATTATTTTCTTAAATTTTAATACATTTTCCTTGTGGAATAAGATTTCCTTAAATTTTAATACATTTTCCTTTTGGAATAAGATTTTCTTTCTCTATAAATTTGAGACTCATTTACCCAAATTATATCACAATATTATTAAAAATTGAATCTCTATAAATCATCATTTTTTTAAAAAAAAATATATATTATTCAAAGTTTGGACCCCTTTATAAAATTTCTGGCTACGCCACTGCTTGCAAGTGTTCACCAAATCTTAAAGTTTATACAATATGAACTCTTATGCCTCTAGTTATAGTGTAACATAAAGGCATACAAAAGGTTAGTCATAAACATGGCATTATCATGAATATAATGGAGGAGGTTATAGAAGTGAAATGTTACAAAAATAATGGTTATAAAGTTGGAGGTTATGGAGGTTATGGTTATCTTCATAATGGAGGAAAGTAATGGAGATAATGGGAGTGAGTAACTTCTTGGTGTTGTGGATATCCACACTATAATATTTTATAACATGATCATAAATATTGTATTTTTTAAGAATATCTTTGTGATAGTGTATTATGAGATTTTATAAAGTTTTGTTTATTTGGTAAGATTGTATAAATAATTGAGACAATTTTAATAGTTTTATAACTTATGAAGTTTTTATGTTTATGAGAAAATATACCACATAAAAAATCTAAATATCATATCTAAATAAAATTTCATTTCATGATTTCATATCGCATGACCAGATGGGCCTAACGTTTCTTTCTGGGACTACTGATGTTTAAGTGCCCGTTTGGATCGGCTTATTTTAGGTGTTTTTAAGCCAAAATAGCTTTTAAGCAGTTTTGAAGTGTTTGGGTAAAGTTAAAAAGTGCTTATAAGCACTTATTTTAAAACCAAAATAACAAAAATAAGCCAAAAGTCACAAGTTAAAAATCCTAACTTATGGCTTTTGGCTTATAAGTCATAAGCCAAAAGTCAATCCAAGCAGGCCCTAATGCCTTTTGTTTTTTTCCTAATAATTAAATTTTCCTTCTTGGACCACTGATGTTTATTGGATTCCGGAGCCAAAAGGGCACATCAATTTTTTTTAAAACCAAAAGGGCAAAATCGCTCCTGACGAAGCAATTTCCCTCTGATACAATGACTAAAAATCCCTAGCAGCGATTTTGTCCAAAGACTTTTTTTCTTTTTTTTTTTAATTAAAAATCGCTGCCGTGACAACGATTTTAAGTTGAATTTTTTCTTTCCTTACAGATCGCTGCACGGGTAGCGTTTTTCATGCCTATGTTGATGTGCTCTTCTTTCCATGCCTATTGTTAATTATTAATAATATAAAAATGATAAAAAAAAAAAAAAAAAAACTTATGCCTATGTTAATGTGCTCTTCTTTTCATGCCTATTCATGCCTATTGTTAATTATTAATAATATAAAAATGAAAAACAAGACGGACAACATACTCAATAAAATTGTTGAAGCATGAGGAAAATTGAATTATATATCATAAATAATAATAAAAGAATATTGAATTAAAAGAAAAACTTTTTTAAAAAAAATTCTTAACCAAAATATTTTATTTTTTTTTGAGAAAATCGCTGCTAAGGCAGTGATTTTTATTTCTTTTTAACGGACGACGTCAACTTTTGTCAGAAGAAAATCGCTCCTGACGGAGCGATTTTTCCCTTTTGGTTAATTTTTTTTTTATGTGCCGTTTTAATTTTTTGAAATAAAAAAGTTGCCCTTTTGGCTCCGAACTCATGTTTAATGCATGTTTTTTTTTTCCTGATAGTATTAATTTATTTTCTTGGTTGGATAAAATAATACATGTTGTTTGTTCAAATCAATCCAATCTAGATTCTTGTACCACTAATGTTTAATGCCTATTTTTCCTCTCTCTAGTTTCCCCTAGATTCGTGATAGTATGCAGGAGGAAAGGGAAAACTTGGAGGGGCTACAGAAAAAGATGAATGAGTTTAGTTCTATGTGATACACTGAGTTAAGGTTAGGGATTTTTTTTCTCTCTCTAATTACCTCTAGATTCGTGACAGTATGCAGGAGGAAAGGAAAAACTTGGAGGAGCTCCAGAAAAGAGAAATGAGTTTAGTTCTATGTGATACACTGAGTTAGGGTTAGGGATGGTAATGGGGCGGTGTGGGTTGAGCTTAATACGCAAAAAAATTAATTCGTTCTGTTCTATACAACATAATAATTTTTTTCATTTTCAATCTGTCTCATTCCTCCGCATGAACCAGTTGAGAGAATACTCAATTGAGCCAATTTAATCACCAATTTCAACCTGTTTTAAGATTCTTTATTTGCATTGATATAATGTATGTTCTTCTATTGAATGTATGAATTACTATCTAAAGTGTTTTAAAAAACTCTGTTGGGACTCGCCTCGTGGCTCGCCCTAGGGCGGGACTTTAGCAAAACGCCTCAAGACTCAAGTGTGGGGCTTAGTTTTGTAAGACTTACGCCATAAGCGCCCGACTGTACGCCCTAAGCACGCCCAACGCTCGAGGCTCGCCTAACAGATCATACACAAATTATGTGTTAAAATCTTTAGTTGACATTGTTGACCCTCATAATTCTTGAATAATTGAATGATACATAATAATTTTTAATCTATGGAGCTAAAGAAGATTGAATAACTCAAATAACAAGTTTTAGTATCGCATCTTTCCTATGTGGTAACACTGTGAAAGTAATTATATATTACGTAACATTTCTTTTATAAATACGTCGCGAAATTTTACCTTTCACTTATCACTGGTCTTCATGGTTTTGTCATATGTCTCAAAATTATTATATTTTATTGGGAAAATTGTATGAAATAGGAAACTATTGATTCAAATTAAATGTTATAGTCATAGTTTATTTTATTTGTAATTCGCAGTAAATATCCCATTTTTTTGCCATTTGATTCGGTTTACAATTAGCCATTTTCGGTATACAAATGTATAAAATGCGTTTGTGTTTGTATAAAGCGAGAGAAAAATTTATATACAGACACAAATACATATATTTTCGTCTTATACACTTATAATTATATAAATACAGATCTTATTATACAAATTACAATGTATAAATGAATTTATACAAAACTGAACAATTTGTATAAAATTGGATGTATCCAGCGAATTATACAAATCAAAAGCTTCATAGCAAACATAAAATTTGTTATGGAGCGCAATTATGCAAACTATAGATATAACATACAAATATGATTTTTATGTTTGTTATATGTGAAAGTTGCTCTATTTTATTTAGCTATTTGAAAGTAATTGTATTTTTATTCATGATGGAGTGATGTTTTTATTAGGCCAAATGATCTGGTGGATCCTTATATTTGTATGTGTTTGTATTGTGAACCCTCCAACCATGTGTGTAACTCACTCTCCTTTATATAAATGACATGTCATATCCACATAAGATATATTAATGCCATGTCATAATTATTTTTAAAATTATTAATCAAAATTGTTTAACTAAAGGTAAAATAATAGAAATTTAATTATATTCTTTAAAGTAAAAGCCATTACAATTTCTTCCATTCCCACTTGTTCACGTGAACCAAGCCGTCGCTGTCGTAGCCATTTTTGCCGTCGAAGGCACTCATATTCCTTCTGCCTTCATCATCACCATTTTCCTTTCCACCTCCAACCTCCACAAAACCGACAACCTAAGCCACCACATCAGATCTAGCCGAACACCATCACCATTTTCACCTTCATCTCCGCCGCACATCATCACAATTTTTGCCGCCTCACTCACTTTGTTCTCCTCTCCACTGACCAACCACACCTCTCTCTCCCTCCACTGCATATCAGTGGTGTCCGGCGAGCACCACCAATGCCGCTCTCACCCTCCGTCGGTAATTTGTGGACTCAAGGAGGTGTCCAAGATCATCTAAATAGATGAAAATAGCTTTTGGAAAAGAAAGTAAAAGGGGTTGGGTAGGGATGGATATGGCTGAAAGGAGGTGTTATGGGTGAAGAAGAAGGTTTTTTTAATTAATGGTTTTAAAAAATTATATTTTTTATAATTTTAAATATTTTTCAAGTAAAAAGCTCCTCACTCGCCTTAATAGGCGTGTAGTTACACATTTTTGCCAACTCAGATAGCTACCGCCACATAAGCCTGATCAATGGTCTGAGGGGTTTGTTAAATTGTGGTTTGTTGAGTTTAAGGGTTCAATTGACAAACAGGTAAGTAGAAAGATTTATAATACAAACTCATACAAGTACAAGTGTCCACAAGACCATTTTGCCTTTTTATTATAATACTAGTAAGTCTATTAATTATTTTCTTTTATGGGGGTAAATCGTATAGTATGATAATTTATTTATTTTTTGACAAATAATGATTCTTTTATTATTAGAAAGTTAAGATATTAGATTATTTATACTTGTATAATCATGTTTAGAATTTTTTATTTTCTATTAGTTTATTTAATCATATTTGCAATTATTTCAAACTATTGATTTACTTTTATAATTTTGTGTTATTATTTTATTATACTATAATATAAATTAAAAAAAGATTCATAGGGCTTACGCCCCACGCCTCGTCCTATACTAAGTAAAACGACTCGCCTCACGTCCCCGCCTCAAATTGTGGTTATAAATATTAAATAACAATATGTTAAATTATTGAGATTAAGCGGGTCATAATTCGAACTGATTTTTTGTCTATTTGAGCTTAAAGTAAATTTGGGCGGGTCAAGACCCAACCCAATTTCTATTTCAATTCATTCTAATATCTCTAATTTAAATTCAACCCGCCTATTTGACACCCCTACACTAATGTAATTAGAGAACAAATCTGCATCATTTATTTTATTAATTGGCACGTGTTATGAATCCAGAAGGGAACTGGAGGGACAGGAAGAAAGGAGGCTCCATTCTTTTAGGTATGATTCATTTATTTTATTAATTGGCACATGTTATGAATCCAGAAGGGGATTGGAGGGACAGGAAGAAAGGAGGCTCCATTCTTTTAGGTATGATTCATGTGACACATTTTGACTTGATTGAGAGTTTAAGAGGGAAAAAAGAATTTATGAAATTTATGATTTAAAATGATTTTAAATTATTTGTGTGATCACAAATTATTTTATTAAAGATAAAATAAATAAAATTAAAGTTAAATTTCATTAATAAAAAGGTGACATTTTATTTTTGAAATTGATTAAAAAAATAAAATATCTTCAAAATTATTTAATTCAACCTTTAATCATGCCAGCTCAGTTACGGAAATTTCTTCCAAATGGTGGTGTTGGACGGTCTACCAATTATTTTGTGATAGATTATTGGAAGAATGAACTCACTATCAACATGGAGTAGTAGCAATAAATTTCTATTAAGAGATAGTTTGGTAGTTGATTAAGAGGTCAGTAATGTATATATTTAATCTTTTATGAGTAATATTTCACGTTATGTAATTGATTAGGAGGTATGTTATTTATGTATAACTTTTCACGTACGAATATTATCTTCTTTGTCCAAATTACTAAACTCATAGCGGCAGGGGCGGAGGCACATGCAAGTCAGGGTGTCCAATTGAATACCCTTTGTCCGAAAAAATATCATATATATAAGTAAAATGATACGCGGAGTGATTAAATAACATATTTTGGACACCCTTACATAATAGGTTGTTGTAGCCCAGTGGTTTTAATGGGTTTCAAACACCTTGAATGAGTCAGTGCTTGCTTGTTCGTATTTCACTAACAAAAAAAAATTCTCCCCTTTTTAAAAGAGCTTTTGTTGTACGATTTCTGGACACCCTTCGTGAAATTCACTAGCAAGAAAATTTCTCCCCTTTTAAAAAAGGAGTTTTTGTTGTGCAATTTCTAAACACCCTTCATAATCTTTAGAGGGAAGCATTTCCTACTAAGTTTTTTTTTGGGGTAACCCATCGGTGGCCCCTTAAATTCGGCACGAAGTTTCACTTAGGCACCTTAAGTGGGCGATGTTCATTTTAGACACATCATGTAGGGTCTCGCTGTGTCATTTTGACACTCTTTTGCCAATCAACAAAAATATATGAAGTGTGTGTATTACACTCGCGAATGACGTGTAAAGTGGCGAATTAAATGACGACATTTGTCAAAAACAATTTGTAGATAATGAATTTTGAGTAAAAATATAAAGTAACCAATGACTCAATGACACGTGGATTTTTGTCCAAATAATTTTTTTAAAACAAATTAAATCAATAAAATCCCCACATGACCCCACCCCCAATTGTCTTCTCCAAAAACCCATACCCATTTGCATAAACACCTGCCCCCCTCCCCGCCCCAACCCCCAACTGTCTTCTCCAAAAACCCATACCCATTTGCAGAAACACCTCCCCCCTCCCCCCCCAAATACCCCTACTTAAATATTAAATTCTTTCAAGAAAGAATCTCATGAATAATTTAATATTTAATCTTGAAATGGGTCTATTCCTAAATTTTTAAAATAGTTTCCATCATTTTTCATCATTTTACTGTAACTATTTTTATTCACCATGTTGGATATTTAAGTTTGCAAAAATGGTGGCTGAAAATGGGAAAGAAGAAGAAAAAAAATAATTAAAAAATCGACTAAATAGGTTTTTCACGCGCGCTCAACAAGTGTATTACACTCACTAAGCCATATAAGCAAAAAGTGTCAAAATGACACATCGAGACCCTGCATGAGGTGTCTAAAATGAACATCGCCCACTTAAGGTGCCTAAGTGAAACTTCGTGCCAAATTTAAGGGACCACCGATGGATTAGCCCTTTTTTTTTCATATCCATGACTTAAATTTGAGACATTTAAAATAAATTAAAATAATCTTGAGCAAATTGATTTTGTCTTGCTGGTAGAATAAGTACCCTATGGGTCATGATATATGTTGGGTTTTAAAAGGTGTAAATGGGAAATGAAAAGGTTTTAACTTTTATGAAGAGATGACATTTATGAAGAGTTGTGAGTTTTATGAAAAGTTGTGAATTTTATAAAAAGATGGACTTTTTCATAAGATTGTGACTTTTTCGAAGGGTTGTGACATTTTCGATAAGGCACAATAAACATATATTCACACTACCCTTTGTTGTCTATAAATAAAGAAATTTCTCTCATTTTTCAACAACAAATTTTTGGACTTCTTCTTTTACTACTAAATCTAGTATTCTATGTGTATTTTATTGTTGTTGAGTAGTTCACTGACACCGTGATTTTAAGTATCGATACACCAGTGAGTAAGATCATTCTATTTTGGGAGTATATATTCCATTAACCTCAGATAATTCAGAGGAATAATTTCCTTAAGGGCACATTGTGCATTCAGTAAACTCTATTTTCTTCTTTGAGAAAAATATTTTGTATAATATTTCTAATTTGTTTGTGATTCTATTTTCTTTACTGATTTGATTTACTAGTTTTGAAAATACTCTTTAGATTTTATTGTTTCTTATCAAGTTTTTCAAAGTTATTATTTTAAGTATCTTACTAAAATTTGTTGAACAACAATATAGACTTTGTGTATTCATTCATTTATTTATGACGAACACATAGCTAAACTGGGATCATTTTTTTCTGTAAAAATAAGAGAATATAATATTAATAGGGCCAGAAAACTTGGTTGTTTTCAAAGTAAAATTGAAATAAAGAAACCTTTATTTCCATTACAGAATCTTACCATAAAAAGATTCGATCAAAAATAGCTGTAATTTAGAAATCATATCTTTTTTTTTATAGAAGAAGCAAGAAATACAAAGCAAAGACCATTCAAATAGTAGATGATGTTTATTTGTCACATTTCAAAGTTGCTGCTAAAATTAAAAAAATTTGAATAAACTATTGAGTGACGCATTAATCAACAATCCATATTAATAATGATTATGGGAGGATGATAAATACTCTGTCATCCTTAAATAAAGCCTAAAGATATCGAGTTCATATCTCCCTAGATACAGTCTTTAATAGAGAGTGTTTTACCCCATATGGGACTTCTTGGGTGCGCTGCCCTCTCTTCAACCAAACTTGAGCAAAACCCTCATTGGAAAGCTAATCTAATTTTTTATATAATTTTTAAATTTCCAACACCTGCAGACAAATATTTTAATTGAGGTGGGCCCCACAAATTTCTAGCATCTCGCTACAAAAACATTAAAGTAAACCTGTCGTCTTGTGTTGTAGCCTAAAAAATACTCGTTACTTACTTGTCCACTTTTGAATTGGCACAGCTATTAAGAAATCAATTAATGACATAGTGAGTTTATCATTTTACCCTATAATTATGAAATAGATGAAATTTTTTGCATTTTTCAAAGTAATTAGTCATTTAATTGAGAGTATAATGGGTAAAAAAATTATCTTTTCTTGATTTGTCAAAATGGACAAGTAATTAGGGACAACTATAAAAGAAAAAGTGGACAAATAATTAGAGATAAAGAAAGTACAAAACAATTTCAATTTATATTTATATAAAAAAATAACTTTGATTTTCAAATATCAATTTCACTTAAAAGCAAAAAGAAAAAACTTCTCTTGAATACCACAATTACAAGTCCTTGGTCTTTGAGTTCCTTATTTTAACCAGGGGCGGCTCAAATCCATTGGTGGCCTAAGGCCAAAATCAAACTAGAGGCCTTAAAAAAATTTATAAATGTTTTTATTTTAAATCTATTTTTCTAGTTTTTTGAGATGCAAAGTTGTTAATAATTTTTGTATAGTCAATCTCTTCTAATAATTCCTTTTCAATTGATAATATAGCCAAACCACTTAATCTTTCTTGAGACATTGTCGATCTTAAATAAGATTTTATTATTTTTAATTTTGAAAAACTTCTTTCGGCTGAGGCGACTGTTATGGAAATTGTTAACATTATTCTATAAGCAATGTAAGCATTTGGAAAAGAATCAAGTCTTTTTATTTGATTGAGTATCTCAATTAGAGTATTGTCTTCTACTTTTATAATTTCCCTTAACACTTTTAATTCAAAAAATAAGTCTAAACCGTCAATATTGGAGTGAATATTATATTTTAAGTAACATTCAAGATTAAGACACTTATTGACTTATTAGCTCTAACAATTTTTTTTTAATTTAATCCTACCTAATTAACTAAAAAATGGGGCCCCCTAAAATTGGGGGCCTAAGGCCAAGGACTTTTTTACAAGCCTTGCCAGCCGCCCCTGATTTTAACTTTAATATATTTTATTGATAGAATAGAATAATTAACATTTTTAAAAAAAATTTATCATAATTAAGAGTGGGGTTTCATAGAAAAATTTTAATATGGTTGAGGTCCAACCAACAATAGTTGTGTGAGGCTCCATTAAAAAAAAAAACTATGAAAAAGAGAGGAATATTGAACAAGGAGATAAAATATTTTGGAGGGAAAAGGGGGAATTTGGGAAAAAATAAGGTGAGAGAGTGTGTAGTGTTAAAATGAGGCCCACAAATCCAAGTGTCAAAAATTGAATGGGGCCTCACACAACTATTGTTGGTTGGGTTTCAATCATATTAAAATTTTTCCTAAGGCTAATACCTATTAGACACTTTATTATTAACAAATATATATCTATTAGACACAAAATGGCAATCAATACATAAAACCTCGTGCGTGTAACTCACATGTCGTAGCTTAAAATAGTTATGAATAAAATTATGACACCTGTCCCATGGCCTATTGCCCAATCTAACTATAAAAAATTATTTTATAATTTTGAAAGATAAAAAAATAAGTACTGTTTTCAACCCTAAATATTTCAACCCCACCTACTAAAACTTTTGCTTGTTCTTCTTCCTTTTGCACTCGCCGTTCTCGACTCCTTTAGCAGATTATTTTTTGTTTTTCTTCTTATTATTCCTATAAATTATGGGGATTAAATCTATTCGTGAATAATCCGTAGCTTAGCAAAATGATTTTTGAGATGCCTGTGAAAAATAAATCAATGTGAATCATTTTGAAATTAACGGCGAAAAGAAATCGAGAATACTCAAATTAATTCTATGAAATTTTAAGATATCATTGTCAATAAGCTTAATTAACTTATATTTTAATTTGTGTGGTAATGTCGGTTCAAAGTGGCCAGAAATATAGATGAACAGAGTTCGACTAACTTTCTTAAGTACTTCAATGCCTGAAAATCTTCTTTCTTATTGCAAAATTAAATTAATTAGTAGATTCAGATTGTATAAAGAATGAAAATAAATGAATTAACAAAGTTAAAAAAAAAAACAAAAAAACAGAGAGTATGGACGAAGAAGACGGCTGAAAAAGGGGATGGGGTTGATTATTTGGGTTTACCAAGAAATTAATTTTAAATAAAAAATGATTTAAATTATTTTAATGTCAAATGTCAATAAAACAAAAAAAGGTACAAGTTCTTAGAAAATAAATAAAAACAAAATGATATTTGGAACCGGTTCACGTGCCTAATGTCAAGTAAGGTACACTTAAGTTGTCACATCAGTGTTTTGTGTTTAATAGGTGTATGTTTTATACAATTTAAGTGTTTAATAAGTAGGCGTTTGGCCATGCGATATCATATCACGATATGATGTCGTGAGATGAAATCAGCGTTTGGACATGCGATTTTACGCTGATTTCAT
>JAJOOR010025869.1:0-15622 GCA_036250505.1 Solanum acaule | reverse complement strand
GTATAAATTGCGCTTCTGTTTGTATAAAGCGAGAGAAAATTGTATATACACATGCAAATACATATATTTTCGTCCTATACACTTATAATTATACAATATAAATATTTCTCTGCCCAGTTTTCTTTTGCCTTTCTCTCTTTCTCGTTTTATACATACACAGATTATACAATTGATCTTTTGTATATGTATAGCGAATTATACAGCTGCCTTCTTTGTATATGTATAGCGAATTATACAACTGTTTTTTTTTGTATATGTATAGCGAATTATATATATATATGTTTGCTATGGAGCGCAATTATAAGTCGATTGTTTTATTAATTGGGCTTATTTTAATCTTTTAATTTAGTCTATTTTAAAATTAAATTAAATTATTTAATTTACTTTATTTGTTGCAAATTAATAAGAACAAATAAAATAAAACATCTATTTTGATATTAAGATAGAGTAAAGTGAAACGGATGGAGTATTGGAGTATATATTTAGGCAGGGTATAACATATGTATAGTTATTAAGGTGTCCCTGTTTCGTTTATTCATAGTGACCTTTATTCTAAAAAAAATAGTGGCTCTAAGCCAATTTTGATTCTCAAAGACAACTTTGTTTTGAATTCTCATCCCATGGGGAAGTTGTCACAAATTTTGATAATACAGTAGAACCTTTATAATTATTATTTGATAAATTAATAATCTCTCTAAAGTAATATTTTTCTCCAGTCCCAATTTGGTCCAATGGAATAAATCACCAATTTCGATAAGATAATAAGATAATATATTTCCAGAAGCCCCCTATATAAATATATGGTCTCATTAATATCATAAATTAATAATTCTTTAAAAGTACAAATATATCTAAGACAATTTAGTGAAATATAATTCTATTGTGTTCTTTTCTTCTTCAAATTTAAATCTAGTTGAAGTTCATCTCTAACTTTTCTTATTGCATCAAAGAGCTTAGGTGTTGTCTTTTCAAATTGCACCATAAAATTGTGAAGAGTTTTAGATGCGACAAGTGTTTTCTTAAGCATAATTTCTTTAAGTTCTGGACCTCTGAATATGTATCACTTTCATCCGGATAATCCAACAAGTTATTAACATCCATTTTATTGTGGTAACCGAGATCATTATTCATGACCTCAAGTTCATGAATGACATTTTCACAAGTGGGTTCATTCAAATTCTCTAAGATTGTATACCCCGAACGAATTTTACAATGTCGAAAATAATTTGCTATTGTCTCTTGCTGAACATTTGTTGTCCAAGCAGGGATTGAAAATTTGATAGCATCCAAAACATTAATCTTTGCTAGATCAGTTTGTCCCACTTCATGGCCTTCTAATATCCTATGATAAAATCTGTTACGATAATACATCTTGAAAGCTCTTATCATCCCAGCATCACAAAGTTGAATTTTGGATGTCATGTTGGGTGGAAAGAAAAACAATTCAACATTTTGTAGTCCTTCAATATTTCTATTATGGATTGGACAATTATCTGACATAAGCAAAAATCGTCTACCATGCATTTTGTGATCAAACCAATGAATATATTCATCAAAAAGCACACTTGTCATCCATGTTCTTTTGTTTGCATGATAGTGACAATTCAATAAATATGATACATAAATTAGTAAGATAAATAATGATTTTGATGTATTCGTTGTACTTTATGTATAATATTTTTTATGTGAAATCAATAAATATGATACATAAATTAGTAAGATACAGTGATTTTGATATAATCAAAATTAACCTTCATTAAATCTCAAACCATTCTTTAAATTAATAAATATTAATTTATCGATTAAATAATATCACTATAATATAATTAAATTTTATGATCCCACCTATATTAATTTATAGAGGTTTTACTGTAGTATGCAGGGGTGGATTTAAAAAGGGGCAAGAGGGTTCATTTGAACTTCTTTGATGAAAAATTATATAAGTTTACAAATTTTAATGTATAAATTTGAATTTCTTAAACACAAACTTAGAGGTTAGGGAGTTCAAAACTTACCATAAGGTTCAAAATTCACAATGTAAGCTGGATAAAATTTAAAGTGATCTCAAGAAAGACCATAAGTTGCAAATAGTTCATTAACTTATGTGTTAAAAAGGACAAAACTGAAATTTTACGAAAACGCTTGGGAAGTTATGCCCAACATTCCTTGCTATTTCTATCAAACTTGGGCCTCTTAGCCCATTCCGCGTATTAAGCCCCAGGCCCGTTTAACTTGCCAGTTAACACCAACAAATTAGTTTTTACATTCTACCATAAAAAATTGGGAAACTGCCGGACTATAGTGATATACTCTTTGTAAAATTATCTTTCTATAAAAATCATACTTGAATTTGGGAAACTACCTAATTATAGCGGTATACTCTTTGTAAAATTATCTTTCTATAACAGTCATACTTAAATTTGGGAAACTACCTAATTATAGCGGTATATTCTTTGTAAAATTATCTTTCTATAACAGTCATACTTAAATATTGTTTACTATTATTTTGTAAAAAGTATAAAATGTATAAAAATAAAATATTGAAATGGGATGGATGGAGCGCTTGGTTACTTTCTTCTTGATCGATTTAGGTGATGTAGATTGACTGGGTACGGAATTTTAGAAAATATGATTTTTTGTAATATTTCATAATTATCTTTAAAGTAAATAAAATTTTAAATAGAAAAGTACATCTTTATCAGAAAAAAAAAAGTCAAATAAATAAGATCTAACATAAATAAGATATTGACAATGTCATTAAATATTTATCAAATAAAAAATTATGTCATTTCTTTTTAAATTGACTAATAAAAAAAATACGTCCTATAAATTAAACTTGATTCTTTATACCCCTGAAAAATCAAGAGGGGAAAAACTTTAGACCTGGACTGAGAAGGACTTTGTCGTTTGTCTTTAGGTATTTTATGCCAAATGAAATCTCTCTATCATTGTAGATGTTCAAATAAGAGCAATGCATATAACTTTGTTTCTCTTTAGCCTACTTAATCTTATTTTTACTAATTTGGAATGGAATAATGTGTGTTTGGCACGAAGGAAAATATTTTCCACATTTATGATTTAAAAAAAATTATTTTTGAAAAATAAGTGGATTTCTTTTTCAATTTTTTTTTAAAAAAAAATATTTGGCAAGTAAGCAAGAATATATTATTTTAAGAGCATTTATATGTTATCTAACAAAATGTTATGAAGACGGATAGGGGTTGGAAGTGTAGGTTCAAAGGTGGGGGGTGAGGGTTGGGTGGATTGGGTCGGTGGGAAAGAGACAATAAACTTGAAACATTACTTATATAACTTTGTTTTACCTACTTCTCGAAGTCATTTTCCTCCTTTTAAGGAACTTATTTTCCTAAAGAAAATATTTTTCAATTATTTTAATCAACAAACATAAAAAAAAAAAAAAACGTTTTCTGAATATTTTCCTCTATACCAAACACACCCAAATGTATATATTTATGAACTTGCCCATCATTTTTTAACACATTTAATTCTAATTGTACTAACTAACTTAAGGAAAGTAATTAAATTTTGTTACACTCGTACTAGAAAGAGCCTGTTAGATGCCAAAATGTACTCATAACAAAAAGAGTTTAATAAATCAATAGACAATTAAGTTTATCCAGAAATTTCATTTAGATACTAAAATTATGATATATATATATATATATATCATTTAATTTAATTATACAAATTAGTTTTTGTAAACCATAAAACCTCACGGAAATTTCAATTGAGGATGATATGTATAACTAAACGAGATAATTATTTAAATTATTAACTTATCTGCATAATAAATTTGAGAAAACACTAAAAAATAAAATTTAAACAAAAAATTATTTAATAAAAACACTTTATCACGAGTTTGAGATATTTAATTGAATATTGCCTATCTATTATGCCTGATAAGTGATAAAAATATAAATTGGGACATGATAGTGTAGAATAGGCATGTGTAAAATTGAGTGTCAGTACTGCCCTCCCCTGACTAAAGAATTTTTAAAAAGAGACAACAGTGGATAGTAGTGACCTCTCTGACATTATGGTTACACAATATTTGGTACAAGTTGAGGAACAAGTATTTGCAGTTCAAGTTAAAAATAGTTTTTTATTTAAAAATTGTATTTAAATATGAATTTTACTTGAAAAAAGAAAATTCAGGATTAAAGCCTCATTTGTTTTTACATATATATTCGCTAATAATAATGGAGATGGTTTGTATTCAAATACTATTATTTAAAATGTCAAAATGTCAATATTTTAGAAAATTATTTGCATTCAAATACTATTATTTGTCTTTCTTTTTATTTCTCAAAACAATCCAACATGAAATGCATTCACTATTCATTTACACTTCTTCCTAGGCTTTAATACCATTAAATTTAATTTCAATCTTTCACGTTTTCAATTTTTTTCTCTTTCATCAACTTTTCAGTTTTCACCATTGTCCCCATTATTCACATTTTCTCATTTTTTTTCTCTTTCATCAAATTTTCACCATTATTCTCTTCCTCATTGTTGAAGAAGAACTAATTATTCAAGTTCATACCAATTTGTTCAGATCTATCAATTAATTCAAGAAATATTTTAATTGATAAAGGTATTTTCGAAGTCATTATTTATTTTGCGAGATTTCATGAGATTTTGTTTCAAAATCACAAATTATGTTGAATTTTGGATTGTATGCATTACAGATTTTCCGTCATATTTCGATTTTTATGTGAGTTTGTTAACATACTCATCAAATATTTATGCATTTCAAATTTTTAGTATTTTAAACACTATTGTTCGATTTTTTTGTGATTTTGTTTTCATATTTGAAATTTAGTAGATTGTAATTTGTGGTAATCTACATTAGCATTCATACATAATATATTGTTTGATTTTTTCATATATTCATATTTAATAATTTTGAATTTTGCTTATAGGGTTACTAATGCACAAGTGAATACATATTCAGATTTGAGTTTGGTGAAAACAAATCGAAAAAAAGGAACATAGCAGACGAAGAAGAAAGAGAGAGTCGGAGAAGAAGGTTGCAAAATTGTAGTCATACCAGAATAATATTCATATTAATTTTTGTTTGTAAATTGTTTTTCTTTTACTCATCATTTGTATTTTTATTAAGAACGTTGTATGAAATTTTTTAGTTTGTAGTCATTCAAATAGGTATGTCAAATGGATTTGTATTTCTTAAGCATAGATGTATCCTATTTTTTAACAATCAATTTGTATTTTTTTTAGACTATCGTATCCTTCCTCAACAGATTGTATTTTTTTCACTATGTATGTTATTTATTTTCCAAAATTTTGTATCCCTATTTCTTACATAGTCAATTTGTATTTATTTTTTTAGAATATTATATCCTTCCTCAACAGATTGTATTATTTCCACCATGTATGTTATTTTTTTTCTTCAGAATCTTGTATCCTTTCATAAATCATATCCATATCTAATAATTAGATTATATTGAGATACAATCAGTAATATTTTTGTAATACAAATAAAATAAAAATATATTTGGCAGTCATGTAATACAATTTGTAGTTTTCACTATGAAATTAAAAAATCAATTTTAATTTGAATGGTAAAGTGCGCAGTAAAAATTATTGGTATACAATTATAATGAAAACATAATAAAAAGGAAAGTTGATCCAATTGAATTAAAAAGGGATTTTTTTTGAAATTGTAACTGTAGAGAATTTTAAGTGATATGTTCTTTTTAAAAAAAATATTATCTCCCTTGATTTTTTCCTTTCTAAATAATTGTAATCTTGAAAATCAAACAAATAAAAACTACATAAATCAAATACATAGCAAACTAAAATATTGACATTTTAGATAAATATTGTAAGTGTGGCTAAGAAAACCTATTAAATGTCAAAATATTGACATTTTGAAAATTTTTCCCTTAATAAATCAATAGACAATTAAGTTTATCCAGAAATTTCATTTAGATACTAAAATTATGGCTTATTTCGATATCTGAACACATGATTAAGTATTTCTATTAAGTACTTTCGGTTTAAACTTTGAAATTCTCTTTATATGTGTTTTCAAATTCTCATCACATAGATAAATTAAACACTTAATATATATATATATCATCTAATTTAATTATACAAATTAGTTTCGGTAAATCATAAAACCTCACACAAATTCCAATTGAGGATGATATATATAATTAAACGTGATATTTAAATTATTAACTTATCTGCGTAATAAATTTGAGAAAACACTAAAAATTAAAATAAAAAAAAAAAAATATTTAATAAAAATATTTTATCACGAGTTTGAGATACATAATTGAATCTTGCCGATCTATTATGCCTGATAAAAATATAAATTGGGACATGATAGTGAAATAGGCATGTGTAAAATCTTGAGTGTCAGTACTACCCTGCCCTGACTAAAGAATTTTTAAAAAGAGACAACAGTGGATAGTAGTGACCTCTCTGACATTATGGTTACACAATATTTGGTACAAGTTGAGGAACATGGATTTGCAGTTCAAGTTTAAAATAGTTTTTTATTTAAAGATTTTGTTTAAATATGAATTTTACTTGAAAAAAGAAATTCAGGATTAAAGCCTCATTTGTTTTTACATATGTATTCGCTAATAATAATGGAGATGGTTTGTATAGTGGTAATGGTTGGTGCTGCAGTGACTATCATAATAGTGATGATTGATAATTGATAGTAATCGACGATAATGTGAGTAAAACAGACTTGATAAATTTTATTTAATTTCAACATTTGAAAATTTAACTTAATGAAAAACCGATTCAAATACCTAATGTTGAGCTGAAAAAAAAAATGTATTTGAGAGCATGAGCAGTTGAACTACTGGTATACTTTTTGTCTGTGATAGAATCAGTAAAGAAAAAGCAAAGAAGCAAATTGAAATCACATATAGTTTACATGCAATGTGTAAGGCAAACCAAAAGCACAAAAACAAATAAAAGCATAATGGGACAGGCCTCTCTGATAGCAAATGTTACCTGTTTCTTCTTAAAAAAAAAAAAGCATGTGGCATGGAATGAATTATGCTCCATGCTTTTGGCCCCAGTTATCCTTTTCTTCACTTTTTCCTCTCAAATCTCAATCATGTTTATGGAAAAAGTGAGCAAAAATAACTTAATCACACCTTACTAATTTTGGAAACTAATAAAGCAAATGCTACTTATTCTTTAATTAATCACTTCTTCTTGTTCTTTTCCTTGCCACTTGAAAAAAAAGTGCTTAATCCAAACAAATTTGCTGGAGGAACATTTAGTACTGGACTGAATTTAACTCCATTGTTGTATGGTGTCTTCTTCAATGGAGGTTTTTGACTGTTTGAACCATTAGAAGACATTGATTTTGATAAGTGTCTTTGAGAATGATGCTTTAAATTATCCTTTGATAATGTTGAATTTCGCTTCACACTTGGAGATGAACCAGTTGAATTGCTTCGAGATAGAAGCGGCAATGGACATAAAGTTCTTGCATACCCACTCCCACAACTACTACTTCTTTTGAATCTCCAAAACGATTTGGAATTGGGATTCTGTTTCTCATCCGATGATTCGAGAGGCCCTGTTTTGTTATTTTGGATTGCATATTCATTATTCGATGTTTTGCCACAATGAAGACTAGTATTACACGGAGGTAGAGGATGTAGCGGTGGTAATTGTTGTTGCTCTGTTTTTCTAGTCGGAGCAGAGGAAATTCTTCGCTTGATTTCAATTGGAAGAATCTTTCCGTCAAAGAAAAGCTCATCAGCAGAAGAAGATTCTAGATCTAAGCTCTCACGAAATACACAAAAATCAAAATCAATGCTGGAGGAAGGTGAAGTTGATCGAATGTATTGCTCAATAGGAACAGAGCCTGTTTGTGAAACATCATGAGAAAAGGAGATCCGAGCTGGACTCATTATGCCCACACTAGACTCGTCAGATGAACACAGCTCAATCGCCATTATAAATGGAACTTTTAAAGCAATTAAGTTAAACAAAATGGTACGTAGATCATAGAGACTAGAAGAGAATGTTAAATAGTACTACTCCCCTAGTAGTATGGTTAAAGCAGAGAAAATGATGAATAACGAGAGAAGCGTGAGAAGGAGGCTAAAGAGGAATTAATGGAGACTTGGAGATGAAGATAATAGAACATATAGATAGAAAGATATGTAAAGTGTAAGTGATAACTAGTTAGAATTGGTCGACCAAATTTTGAAGCAACGTGGGTGGGGATGGAACCGTGGAAGGTGGAATTCAAATACTTTTAGAAAAAGTAAAGATAGGAAAATCAGTTAAATTGCAAGGTTTTGTAAAATTGGCATTCTTACTTGGAAATTTTCCTATTAAATACCTTTACTAGGTTTAGCACTGAAAAATTGACTATAGCAACAACTACTAATCTTAAAGGAATCGAGTTTCTTAAGTTCGTCTAAAATGAAGTGTAATTGAGTTAGATGAATTAGGTTCAGCTACTGAAACAAAGTGCAAAATAAGATACTAGAGAACACAGCGATATTCCATGAAAAACTCATTTGCTTAAGGGAGTAAAATTATGACCTACATTTTGTAAGATTTTCAAACAACATTTTTTAACTTGAAGCGACCGATTTCAGATTACAACTCGATAATCGAAGGGACTAATTCTTGTACCCCAACTCAACACTAATTGTTCTAAGAACTCTCCAATAAACCTATTGCTTCAAATGAATCATCTCGGATAATAAAATGGATTGTAAATTAATGCATATTCAAATGTCTTATTATATTGGAACTCAATTTGACTTGAGCGAATGAACCGCAATATGAAATCTTGGACAATCCGTTACCATTCATCAAATGTGCTTTTGCAATATCTACTTCACTTTTTCACGATATAAGTTGAAGAAACACACAAAAAAGAACACATCAAATTAAATCAATTATCTCAAAAAAAAAATTTTAAAAAATTTTAAAAAAAATAATAATATATATATATATATATCACATTAAATCAATTATCTCGTGCAAGATCATGTTTATATATATATATATATATATATCACATTAAATCAATTATCTCGTGCAAGATCATGTTTATCAAGTAAATTTCCCATGAGAAAATATATCTTATTCAAGAAAGAGTATTTCATAGATTGAATTATATCTCAATTGATATGATCTTATACAAGTATATTATATTATATTATATAAAAGAAAAGTGAAAGATCATATTATAAGATACCATAAATTTTCATAGCTCACATGTCCTTATCCTAAGAAAAGTTTGAACTACACAAAAAAATTGGCTAAATAACTGGCAAGGATTTGAAGTAAATTAACTTGGACAGATTTATAAATTAAATAGCTACCAAAATGTCTTTAAGTTCTCCATTATCATACTCAATAATTTTGCTGATAATTAGGGTGAATTAAATTGTGATGGAAGTGAAAGATATATTGTTACATGCTCACAATAATTTTCCTTCATTGAATTAGATCAGGAAGAACGTGACATTTCATTTCTCTTTGGAAGAAAAAAAACTTTAAAACACTAAACATAATTAAGAGAATTATATGAATGATTGTTAAGATCTTTTTACATATAGAATATAAATAAGAAAAATAGAAAAAATGTCGAAAAAAAGGTGAGAAAAAAAAATAAACCGTATTTTAGGTCATATAGAGGTCCCACGTCACATTGCTTATGCTTAGTTTTATATTATATATAGATTGTCTTCTATTAGAGTTGGAAAAGGCTAATAGTAAAAAGGATTAGTCTCGCTCACATGAGAAATGAACTTGCAAGGCAAAACAGTTGGATTTGCCTCTCTCTATAGGTGAGGTCTAATTCAAAAATGATTTAGCAAAATATTTTTGAGCCTACGTACCAACCCCTTTCAATTCTTTTTAATGACTGATTTAATTGCCATTAATTCACCATTAATCTCCTTTTTCCAACAACTCCAGCAACTTGCCTGTAAAGGAGTTGTCTTTTGTGAAGTATAATCCCGTATGAGTATACATGTTTGGAAGTGATTTTAGAATTGTGGGAAACGATATTACAATAATTTGTATTTATGTGGTGTCAGTATTACTTTCAAGACAATGACTTGCTATAATATAGTGTTCATAATCTATTTACTATTTTTAATTTTTGTTCAGTATCGATATTGCAGTATTTTTCCCAAAATAAAACAACTTTTTGTCTTTTGATTGCACTAGCTAGCCACTAGGGGATCCATGTATTTTGCTAACACATCTCTCCTTAAACAGATAAATATTGAAGGGATACATATTAAGTCTATCCTCCTTTTGGTTCCCTCCATCTGAATTAGTTGAATATTTTATTCGTTTAATTGAGAAAGATTAATGATGAAAAGTTAGATTAAAATTGTCTACTATATGTTTTTTTTTTTTAGGCAAATCCATATATTTAATGGAAAAGGGCATGTTATAGCCCTCAATTTTAATATTTAGAGTTGTTATATCTCTTGTTATGAAAGTGATTCATATATACCGTCACTATTATACAATTAGTTCGCATATACCCTTTTCCTCTAACGGAAGTGAAAAAAATTAATTTTAATTTAATTTTTTTAATTATTTATTTGAAAAAATTATAATCCATATGGGGTATTTGATTCTCCTCACACATATTTTTTTTTGACTTTTTTGTTTCAACAACTAATTTAAAATTATTATTTTAATGGATAATTTTATTTATGTTTCACTAATTTTCTTGTAATATTTATCATAGATGTCCCAATTTTTATTTTACAAATAAAAAAACTAAATTATAATATAGCCGCAAAAAATAGTTTACATTGTTTTTCTTTACACTAAAGAATGAAAGAAAAAAAAACAAGAAACTCAAATAATGATAATCAAAAGAAGTCAAAAAATAATTTATGTATGAAAAAATTAAAATATACCTTAAACTTTGCTAGAAGGGTCATATATTTCCAACATGAATTTTTAAAAAAATTAAAACTAATTTTTTTTCATATGAAGGGTATATGTGAGCTTCTTTTGTAACGATAGAGATATATGTGAGTCATTTGAATATCGATAAAATATATATGAGTCACTTTTATAACGAAAATATATCAATTCTAAATAACAAAATTAAAGAAATATATAAGACTATTTTCCCGACCTTTAATTTGGTATACTTGATCTTCCATATGGACAAACAAAGAAAAACATTATATTTTACAGATAAAGTGCTAAAAACAAGCATTTCGTCTAGTCAGTTGTCAGTACGGATGCAAAAGTTAACTTGGAAAACAAAAAAAAGATTTAATTTTTTTGAGAAAACAGATTTGATGTCAACTATGTGAGCAAACTATTTTACCTCATAATAATACAAGTAATAAAATAAAGTTTAAAATATCTAATTTTTTACGTAATTTGAAAATTTTGATTTGTCAATTGTTATTTAATTTAAATATTTTGAAACTACATACATGCATTACATTTAAAAAATAAAAATAAAAAATAGAATGTTAAAAGAAATATTTTTAAAATGGTTATTAAAATATTTACCTTTTATAATAGGGAAAAAAGACAAATATATCCCTGAACTTTCAAAAATGGTATATGAATACCCTCCGTTATACTATTGGGACACTAGTGTCCCTGTCGTCCAAAAAGTGGAACATTTATATCCTTCACAATAACGGACGGACATGTGGCATCATCAGGTGCTTCTACTCGATATTTTATCAAATTTAACCCAAAAAATAAAAAACCCACCTGAATTAATAAAAAAAACCACCCTAATATTCTATTCCCACCCACTCACTAACATACTAATAATATACCCAAATCAAAATCTCCCAAATTCTCGATCAATCCTACACCACCTCTACCGCTGCCATTTGATTCATCAACTGATCAATACTAAACTTTAGTTTCCTCATCTTCTTCCAAACAAAAAGTTCTCATTTCTTCAAGTTAAAATTAAAATCTTACCGATACCCCATTCCTATGGCTTCCGGTCATTTCTCATTTTCCTTTTTTTCCAATTGTGAATGAGTTTCTTAGTATATGATATGTGATCTGAGCTCTAAATTCTGTTGAAATTTTCTTATGTGATGCAATATTGAGATTTTAATTTTGATATGTGGTTATTGGTTGATAAAGAGTCTTGTGTAATATGTTTATGTGTAAATGTTTTACATTTTCAGATTAAATAATGTAATTTGGAAATAAATTTGATATCTAATTTAGGGCTGTAAATATTTGCTGAAAAGAGATGGTGCAGTTGTAATCTCAGTTGAGATTATGTTGTAATTTGGATTTGGTGTTATTTGAGAATTTCGATTTGTCATCAATTATTCGACCACTGAATGAATTGGATATGATGTTACGAAATGGGATTCTCTAGCGGAGTGAATTTTTCACCATGGATGAGATCTTGATTATTGAGAATAAGAAAAGAGATGATGTCGGGATGGAGGGCTTCAAGAATACACTCTAAAGATGTTTTAGATTGGGTCAAGGTGCTTAATTCTGGTCAGGTTAATAGATAGTTGAGTGGATTTTTTAGTTTTGTAGGTGAAAAATAAAACAAAATAAAATAGGGTAAATTTTAAGATGTTGTCATGTGTCCATCCGTTAGTATAAAGGATGTAAATGTTCCACTTTTTGGACGGCAGGGACACTAGTGTCTCAATAGTATAACAGAGGATATTCATATATCATTTTTGAAAGTTTGGGAGTATATTTATCCCTTTTCCCTTTATAATAATGTCATGTCAAATAAAATGGAATAAGAGATGGAAGAATAGGTACTAGAGTATTAGTTTTAAAACGACAAAATAATGGTGGGTTATTTGGTGCTATATATGCCGTGCAAGCCCCACCTCTCATTTATGTTCCACTCATCATTCACATAGCCAACTGTATATATAGGTTATATCACGTAATTGTACAGGGAGAAAAAAAAGGGAGCGCTGTATCCGAATGGGTTTATTTGATGTCCGATATACTATTAGAATGTATGCTTTTAGGATTTCACTTACATACATAAACAATACATTAAGTAAGTGTTTGGTCAAAAGTTTTAAGATTCAAATTTGAAATAAGTAATTATTTATAAAATTTGAACAAAAGTTTAATTTTAATTAAAATCCTAAATTTACCAAAAAATAGGATTTCAATTTTTTAAAATGTAAAAGTTGATACGTAAGTTTGTATTTTATATATAAAAAAAGACTCATCATTTTAAATTTAGCAAAAAAGATTCATACTCGATGTTGTCCCTATCATGTGGAATGATTATAGTTATATTAAAGAATAGTTAATTACTAGTACTATTGTTGATTATTATTTTTTGCATATTCATATATCTTAACCTATTAAAGCACGTAACAATTATATATCTTTAGGCTATTTATTAAACGCTTTATGAACGATTGGTAATTTGTAGTTATCTCTTTTTAGATGACATGACAATACACACACTCTTTTACACTATGAGCTAGTGTTGTAACTCACCTTTTAAACAAAGTAATCTCAAACTTCTACTCCATAGCATATGGAATATCAAAGGAAACAAAGAAGGGGTCCATGAAAATTGAAATGAAAGATAATGGTTCTAATAAGTTGTGGGCAATAGAGACATTGGAATATTGGAATGTATCCTATCCTCTACCTGCTTTCTTTTTTGATATCTCTTTCTTACTTTGTTCAACCACTAGCCATGTGAGCAAATGCTAAAAGGAACAGAAACTCTACCAAAATATATCACTTTCACATCTTTTCACTCTTTCATTATAATTAACATGTTGTGTTGTCTCTTTTTCTCCATCGTTGGCCATGCCTATCTTATAATAAGGTCTTGCGCTTGTTATTACCCAACAACAACGTTAGTGAATAAGACTAGCTAAGAGGTTTATCTATTGCACAAATTGAAGCTTACACTAGTTAGCTCGTTTAATGTGCATACAAATTAGGTGTGGTTCTATGTCTTAAACACTACTAAAAAGTGAAATTTTCGATTGAAAAATATTTAGTGGCTATTTTCACGGATATTTTGATCGATTCAGAAAAGAAAAAAAAAATTCAATGGTTATTTTTCAACATTTCAATGGAAATTTTCTCACCATGCGTTTTTGAATGAGCTGGTTTGATGAGAATGGAGTAGGGAAATCTTGTTTTATTGCAGAAAATTTTCATTGATTTGTGATTAGAAAAACCTCTATTTCTAGTAATGAAAAGTTAAACAGCCAGGTGTATGAGTCTACTCAGCGATATTATGTTCAAGTTTTACATATACTTGACAATAACAACAAAAATATATGAAGAGTGTAATCCATGTCACACCGGGCGTAAGGAGGGTAGAATGTACACAAACTTTATTTCTACCTAGTGAGATAGAGAAAATATTGTCTCTAATAAACCCTCGATTCATGTTTAATATACTTAATTAAATGGAGTAATTAGCATTCACCTTCTTCGATTCAAATTCATTAATTGAAAATTTACATATACTTTGTATAAGTATGCAACCTCTACTTTTGATCATTATTAAAATACATATACTCCAAACATATTTAAAGGCTGCAAGCATTACGGTATTTTCAGTATATGTTTTATAATTTGGTCCATTATTTCAAGTTCACACTTAAAATCTATAAATCTATGTTGCTCGGACTCTTCCAAAATGTCGACAAGTGTGTGTCGGATCCTCTAAAGATAGTGTATTTTTGAAGGATCCGACACAGGTGCAGTATCATTTTTGGAGAGTACGAGCAACTTAGCTTAAAATAGAAATTTGAAGAATAAGTTTGAGGAGTATTTCCAAAAAAGAAAAAGAAAAAAAAAGGAGTATTCCAAATTCTTTTATAAAAATAAAACTTCAATTTTTTCTTTCTAAGTGATCATTCGTGTACAAACTCCAAACATAAACTTCCAATTTTCAAATACTTAAATTTGTTTTTCAAACTTCAAACAAATCATGTCAAAAATCATGGATTTGTAATCATCTCTGCTCCCAATCATTAATATGGTACAATTCGTTTTTCCTAATTACATTTTGGAAGTTTTCAAGGATATTGCAAAGTTTATTTTAAGTTAGTATTTAATCATAGATAAAATATTTTTGGCGAATAGTTTTTTGATAAAGTTTCACTATGTGTTTGATCATAATTTTTGAAAAAAAATATTTAATTTTTCAAAATAATATAATTTATACGCATGAGTTTTAAAAATTATTCAAAAACACCCATAAATTGATATTTTCATTTTATAATAAACATGTTCAGTAGAAAAAATTAAACTCAAATTATAAGCTCCAACCTACTTATAATTAATTACACAGGTCAGAGTAGCTGAGTAGGAGCTACTGAAGTTTTCTCAACTCACAAAGCAGCAACCAAGTTTAATATTAACATTATTTTTAATAAGTTCTATGAAATAATGTCATTACATGAGAGTGAAATAACTATAAATACATCATATACAGAAATACAGTACATAGGTGGTTGCCTACTTAGGTAGAGTGAGTGCCTTCATGGTGCGTTTCTCAAGCTTGTCAAGTTGAGATTAATTAATGGTGGGCTGTTTTTATAAAATATAAATGGTTTTTTTTTTTGCCAAAAACATTTACGAAAAATGAAAC
>JAJOOR010025868.1:0-10937 GCA_036250505.1 Solanum acaule | reverse complement strand
GGTGAAAATAAAATTTTAATATTGAAAATATTTTTTAAAAACAAACATTAAATTTTTTTATTTTTTTTTGGGGGGGGGCGGGGGGTCGGGGAGAGGGTGGGTAAAAAATAAAAAAATTGAAGTTGAAAAATGTTTTTTCAAAATAAGCTTTAAATTTATTTTTTCAACAAAAAAATTGTAATTTGAAGTTGGAGGAAAGTTTTGGAAAATGTTTTCCTTACTTTTTGAAGGGAAGTCATTTTCCTTGAATTTGAGGAAAATTAGTTGATTTGGAAAACATTTTACCCAACCAAACATGAGAAAATTGGAAAACATTTTCCGAAAAATGTTTTCCTTCATACCAAACACACCCTTAGGTAACAACTAGGAATTGAGGCATTACCACAACTAATAATAACTCTTAACGGGTCAACGATTAAATCGATAAGGAAAATAAATAAACGATAACTATACTCACTAAAATGAAAGTCAAGAAGTTCAACAAGACCTCTAAAAAAAATAAAGATAGAAAAAAAAGATTTATTAATTAAAAGTAGAGTGTTGAAAGATGAAAGGAACCTCAAGACATTTAATTAATAAACATTCAAAAGTTTGACATAAATGTATTGGAAGAAAAATCATAAAAACAACTCCAACATTGAATAGACTCCAATTCCAATAAGTGTTGGTAGATGCATGTACTCAAGCTGTTGATTCATATATTGTGCAATTTAATTAAGAAGTATTACTTTGCGATCTCAAATTATTTGTCGTAATTTTTTTTAAAAAGTTATATGAAATTATCTTCTCTGTCCACTTTTATTTGTTATTAAATCAAGAAATGAAAAAGGGTAAAAAAAAAAATGCACTTAAACTAAGCGAAATTGAACAAAAATATCCCAATTTATACTTTGTTCCAAAAAATGTCAGTACCATTAATATTTTGGTCGAAAAATGTCCCTATTATTACTTTTTAGGGTAAAATGGTATGAAGTTGAACATATATTTTGGACATGCATTTTCTTTCATAATGGATCCCCATGAGTTGTGTATCAAAATTTCTCTAATTCGTCACACAATCATACCAAATAAACAAATCATAATTCATAAATAAGATACTGCAATATCCTAAGGTGTCACACTGATAAAATCGAATATCTTCATATTCCTTTTATAAATAAATGTATGGGATTAATACAAACTTCCAAATACACATAATTTTATAAAGATTCACTAGTTAACAATAGTAGTAACTAGTTATTCTTTAATTTAATCCTTTCACACGGTACAAACATTTTTTCAAGCCGAATATGGATATTCTTTCGCATAATTTAAATGATGTGTATTTTTTACGAAACATAAACTTATGAGTCAAATTTTACATATAAAAAAGGTTGAAATCTTAATTTGTTGTAATGTATGCTACTTATTATGATGAAAATTGGTTAAAATAAACTAACTTTTATAAAATATGAGAATGTTATTTTATTGTGGAATTCAACTTGATTACGACCCAAGAACCACCCTTTCAAAATTCATTTTTTTTCTCCCAGATTTAATCATTAAAAAAAATAAAAAATGGAATAACGACCATTTTACTGTTCTTATTAAGGTCCAATCTATTTACCAAGTCAACTTAAAATACACACTCCAACCTATTTACGAAGTCAACTATTCAACTATTCAAATACACCCTCCATTATAAATTATATTTTTTTCTTATGTTGATATGAATACAAAATCTATTATATAATGTCATTCAAAGTTTTCGAATTTCGAAAAAGGAAAAGTGTTACGGGATAGAGGGAGTATTGCTTTAATTGTAAGGTAGTGGTTGATTCAGAATTTAAAGTTTATGCAATTCTATAAAACTTTCAAGTTAATACAATTGGATTTACGGTCAAATATTA
The DNA here is from genome assembly GCA_036250505.1 of Solanum acaule. Taxonomy (NCBI): domain Eukaryota; kingdom Viridiplantae; phylum Streptophyta; class Magnoliopsida; order Solanales; family Solanaceae; genus Solanum; species Solanum acaule. The sequence goes on along the minus strand of JAJOOR010025868.1, from coordinate 9,048 downwards.
ATAAATTTTTTAATGCATATACAAAATTTGAGCAAATATTTTTAAGTTTTCGTGAATTCATATATCACATGGTAGATTTTCCACAGAGCAAGGTGGGGGTGGCTTCTGTGGCAAACAAGATAAGAGAAGCGAAGTTAAGATGGTTTAGACATGTGAAGAGAAGGTACGCCAATGCACCAGTGAGTAGGTGTGAGAGATTGACGGTAACATGAATTAGGAGAGGCAGAGATAGGCCGGAAAAAGGTTGCATAATTTATTCTTCAATGTGTATTACTAAATGTTGTTTTCCTTTTGAAGTCTCTCGAAAACAACCTATCTACCCAAAGATGGGGGGGCGGGGTGTAAGGTCTACATACATCCTATCCTTTCTCTAGCTAAGTTGCTCAGACTCTTCACTTTTGGTGCCGCAACGTATTGACGCGACATGGGTGTGGGTGTTGGGATCCATGTCCAATTATTTGGTCAACTGATTTTGGATATTTTGACCAAAATTGATGAGGAAAAGTCCGGACAATTTTAATGATTTATGTAATAAATACAAAAACCTTGGTGAAATTGAAGAAAATGAAATACCTTTTATATAAAAATTTATATGTCACTCATTTTCCTTTAATCTCCGTCCAAGATTCTCCTCAAGTTCGCCACCTAATATCTTATAATTTAGGTTTTATAACTATTTTTAGATATTTTAATTATTTTTAGGCAAATCCCCACACCGGTATCCATATTTCTTATTGGGTTTTATTTGCCCTGATTTCTTACCATAAAAAAGTTTTCCTTTTAGGAAAAAGTTTTAATATTTTGACTAGTCTTTTTCTTGTAGAAAAGGTTTTAGGACTCTATAAATATAGATTTGTTTCTTCTAACTTAATCAGCATTAACAATGTAGTCAAAGGGTTTTGAGAGTTTCGATTATGGGGGAAAATTTGTGAACCTACTTGTATTCCGAGTGAATTGGTTGAAGTTATTTCTTTCTATATTTTGTACTCTCGTAATTATAGTGGATTGCTCATCTCCTTTGTGGACGTAAGTCGATTGACCGAACCACATTAAATCTTTGTTGTATGACACTGAATATGTTCTTGAAATTCAACTAATGTAAATCTTATTCAACCAAACATTAGAACACTACTGCAATTGAAATTAAATTCTAGCCACTTACTATTTGAATAAAAAGTCTGCAGTTGAAAATATAGACCTTTCTTCTTATGTAATCAAAATTTTAGTACAAGTGTGGGATGGACCAACTTGGTATATAGATGACTTTTTTTGTATTCCTTGAGACGACTTGGAAAATAGTAAGTAACATTTCTGGACTACTATAGAAAAAATGGATAAAAAATATCATTTTTTGTCAAATCAAGAAATGTATAAACAGTTGAACAAATTAGCTTTATATGGTCACAAATCACAATATTATCTCTCAATCAAGAAAATATTGGCAATGCTGTTCAATCTTGTCATACTAATGTCTCTTTTCTTAGTTGGTATTGCACCAGCTTCTTGTGAAGTTGATGCATTCATTTACAATGGATTCCAATCAAGGAATCTTAGCTTGGATGGCATAGCAGAGTTTACGCCCGATGGTCTTTTGCTGTTAACAGATTCTGAAACTCAAGATCAGGGCCATGCTTTCTATCCGAATCCAATTCATTTCAAGAATTCAACTAATGGTACTGTAGTTTCATTCTCCACAACATTTGTGTTTGCCATAAGGTCTGATTATGGAATTTTGAGTGGTCATGGACTGGTTTTTATTATCGCGCCACAGAGAAGAATTCAAGGAGCTTTGGCATACCACTATCTTGGCCTTTTTAACTCAACTAATAATGGGGATAGATCAAACCATGTTGTTGGAGTTGAGCTCGATACAATCTACAGCGAAGAATTTGGTGATATCAATGCCAATCATGTTGGAATTGATATAAATGGATTAAGGTCTGTAGCAGTTGAAACAGCAGGTTATTTTGATAATACTGGCTTGCTTCATAATTTGACTTTGATAAGTGGTCAGCCAATGCAAGTTTGGGTGGATTATGATGGCAGCACTAAGCAAATTAATGTAACAGTAGCTCCATTACATGTGGAAAAACCAGTTAGTCCACTTTTGTCTTTGAAAACTGATCTTTCGCCGATTCTTGATCAGACCATGTATGTTGGTTTTTCATCATCAACTGGTTCAGTCCCAACACATCATTATATCTTGGGATGGAGCTTCAAGATAAATGGGAAAGCTCAAGAACTTTCTCAACTTCCTAATCTTCCTCGTCTTGGGCGCAAAGGGACATCAAGATTCATAAAGATTGGCTTGCCATTAATCTCTTTGGTTTTACTTGTTGTAGCAACTTCAATGATGGTTTATTATGTAAGAAGGAAGAAGTATGAAGAAGTTCTTGAGGATTGGGAACGCGAGTATAGACCGCAAAGGTTCAAGTACAAAGATTTGTACACTGCCACTAAGGGATTCAGAGAAAAGGAGCTATTGGGAGCTGGAGGATTCGGAAAAGTTTACAAAGGAGTGATGCCTATCACCAATCTTGAGATAGCCGTAAAGAAGATATCTCATGAATCAAGACAAGGAATGAAGGAATTTGTTTCAGAGATTGTGATCATAGGTCGTCTACAACACCGGAATGTAGTACCACTTTTGGGTTATTGCAGGCGGAGAGGAGAGTTGCTTTTGGTTTATGAATACATGTCTGGTGGAAGTCTAGACAAGTATTTGTATAACAAACCAAGATTCACCCTTGATTGGAACCAAAGATTCAGAGTTATTAGAGGTGTAGCATCAGGACTATTTTTCCTACACGAAGAATGTGACCATGTAGTGGTTCATAGGGACATTAAGGCTAGTAATGTCTTGTTGGATGGTGAACTAAATGGTAGGCTAAGAGACTTTGGACTTGCGAGGCTATATAGTCATGGTACCGATCCTCAGTCTACTCGTGTCGTTGGTACTCTTGGTTACCTTGCACCAGAGCATACTAGAACTGGCAGGGCAACGCCTAGTAGTGATGTATTTTCTTTTGGTGCTTTTCTGCTTGAAGTTGCCTGTGGTAGGAGGCCAATAGAGCCAAGACAAGACGATGATGATCTGATTTTAGTTGATTGGGTGTTCTCATGCTGGAATAGGGGTAATATTCTTGAGGCTGTTGATCCGAACATAGGGATGGATTTTGTTCCAGGGAAAGTGGAGTTGGTCTTAAAGCTAGGCTTGATCTGCTCTCATTCAGAGCCCTCGTATAGGCCAACCATGCGACAAATCTTGTTGTTCTTAGATGGTGTTGTGGCCTTACCAGAGTTATCATCACTCGGTATTTCATCAGCTGGCCTAACGTTTGACCATCATGGAGGTTTTGATGATTTTGTCACGTCCTATTCATCTTCGATTAATGCACATTCCCGCTCTCCATCTGTAACAGACTCCTTTCTCTCTGGTGGCCGATGATTCTTACATTAAATATGTTAGTAACTTTAACTTGTAAGTTGTAATCATGATTAGCACCTTATCTTAGTTTTAATTGAATCTCTATACTACTGCACCTCAAATAAGATGGAAATGCACTTTCTTTTTAATTCAAGCTTAATTTTCTTATCAAATTTTGACTTCAACTTAGTAGCATACATGTAGTCAACTAATAATTGACATGCACTCACACAAGAATTTGCTTGTATGTTACTTCCATTGCTTCCAGTAGAGCTACCATTTGATTTATCAGTTACCTTGCTTGGAAGTTTAGGCAACTCGACGACAAGGATTGCCTAGTAATTTGCTTATCACAATTCCAGATTCATGAATTGACATGATCTGCTAATTGAAGTCCAAAAAGTTGGCTTGTTTAATGATCCTAGTAATAGACTCAGCTGGAGTTTACTTCAATTTCTCCTTGAGATCTATGTTTTCAGCGTTTACTAAACAGAGCCTCTCCCCCAAAATCTATTTGAGTGGTTCAAACAACTTTTTCATTTTTGAAAAAGTTAGGTACTGAAAGTAAAGAATAGAGATGTTTACGTGGAAACCTCCTTGCTCAAGGGAGGAAAACCACGACCTGTCACACAAGATTTCTCAAAGCTCCACTAACTTCAAGCAACTCGTAAATACAGACTCGACTACTTACAATGAATTAAACTCTTAATCCTACACACCTTGTAACCCTCTAGTACAAGACACAAAGCAATAACTCTATTGCCCACTATATCAACTAACTCTAGCTAATATAGACTTCAATAGTACATCACGGCTAACTCTAGCCACAAATTCAAATCACAATAATAAAAGGAGACGCGATCTGCAAACCTTTATGTCGTAGGAGTAGATCTACAATATGACAGCCCACAACACTGAACTCAAAGAACAACTGAAGAAACTGCAACACTTGAACAGGTCCCTTTGCTGTGTATGAGAAAAGTTCTTCAAAACCTAGGAGCGTGCCATTGGTTAAGGATGTCTCCCGCTGCAGCGCCTCTGCTGCAGTGCCCACCAACCACTGCAGGAACTGCAGCTTTACAGGTGTACATAGTTGACTTGTCCTGTGGGACTAAAACTCTTTGGACCAGGTCCCTTGTACGATAGTTTGTTAAATCATCAAAACTCAAAATACAACATAGCGTCAGGACTATTTTTCCTACACGAAGAATGTGACCATGTAGTGATTCATAGGGACATTAATGTCACGGACTTAGAGTCTGTGGCGGGACGTGACATTAAGGCCAGTAATGTCTTGTTGGATGGTGAACTATACGGTAGGCTAGGAGACTTTGGACTGGCGAGGCTATATGGTCATGGGATCGATCCTGACCGTGAATTGGACAACCATATGTTGGCATTGACATCAATGGACGCCTAAAATCTGCAATACCAAAGCCAGCAATGGGAAATCCTTCAATAAGTTAGCTACTTGTGCACATTCGAAACTGAAGACATAAATGTTGGTTGAGAGTTGAGACCAAGTTAAAGAAAATATTTATATATTATGCTAATTTTAAAAAATGTTTAACTATTAGTTGCAGCAAGTAATATGAAATTGAATGTTAAGATAATTGAACTAAAAAATGCCTCTCTATTAAATATACCTTGTTCTTTTTAGCTCTTATTTTCTATTTTTCTTCATGTTTGTTGGTTAGTAAAGGTTAGTTACCTTATTAGAATTGATAATGTGAGTATAGCCCCCTTGCTTGTACTTATCTATATCTAGGGATGGCAATGGGGCGGGGTGGGTTTTAGGCTATGTGGGGAGTGGCGGGTTTAAGGTTGCGTGGGGCGGGTTGAAGTGGGTTTTTTAAAAATTAATGTGGGGCGGGGCGGGTTGCGGGTATATGTGATTTTATATGGGTTCAAACTTAATTTTAACTTTTTACATGTTATAAGAGTGATATATCATTATTTATTAAGATAATTTCATTAAAGCTACTAAAATATTCAAGATAATAAATGAAAATGGTTCAATAAAAATAATACAATTTCTTACATGTTTCCCAATTGACCTCTAAAAAAAATAATTTTAAGTCACTATCCTATTAAATTAATACAACTTAATGAAAAAATGAATTTATTTTTATGAATTTTATTTTTAGTATCAAACACAACTAGAAAAAGAAAATATTAAAACAATTATGCGGTGCGGGGTGGGGCGGGTTGAAAATGATAAGACTTGTTATGCGGGGCGGATTAAAAATTTTGCGGGTTAAGTTCAACACGCACCGCCCCCGCCCTACACCGCTCCATTGCCATCCCTATCTATATCCATATCTTTTTATTTTTAATAAAAGACCGCTAAACAGAGCGACACCCTATCTAGTGGTAAATTTGCTAAAAAAAAACTCTCTATTCATATATTCTTTGCTACGTGGTCATTGACTTGACTTACTATTACCACCACCAGACTAAAATCTAACTTAAACGTCTTCATTGGTATGAAAATAGTCACATATTCTTTCCACACAACTAACGAAAAAAAAAGTTCCCTTGCCATTTAGTGTGGAAATGGAGAAAAATACATGCCCACAAAATTTGACTTCTTCAATTTTGTCACTTATCACAACCAAGAAATTTAAGTTTAGGACCATAGTGAAGAAAAAAATATATGAATTTGTCTTTTAAGGGTATTCATAATTATTCCAATCATCACATCTTCTTATGAATTCTTGAAAAAAAAATTAGCCATGTTTTTCAAGATTGTGTCCTTGATTGTGTCTTCTCTTTTTGTTGTTACAAATTCTGAAGACTTTGGATTCATTTACAATGGGTTCAATAGAGCAAATTTGAGGCTTGATGGCATTGCACAATTGACATCAAATGGCTTATTAGAGTTAACAAATACTTCTAGGCTACAAAAGGGGCATGCTTTTTATTCTACACCAATTAATTTCAAGAACTTGCAAAATGGTTCAAATTTCTCTTTTTCTACCACTTTTGTCTTTGCTATTGTGCCTTCTGTTTTGCCTGGTCATGGTATGGCTTTTGTAATTGCACCTGTTGGTGGTCTAGTAGATGCACTTCCAAGCCCATTTTTAGGCCTGTTCAATGATAACACTACTGGGAGAGTCAGTAACCATGTTTTCGCGGTCGAGTTTGATACTTTACAGAACAGAGAATTCAATGATATTGATGGTAACCATGTTGGAATTGATATCAATGGATTGAAATCCGTTGAATCGAAGACAGCAGGTTATTATTATGGTGTTAAATTCAATAACATGACTCTTGCTAGTGGTCAGCCAATGCAGGGTTGGCTTCCTCGAGTTGGACCGAAGAAACAATCTAAACTTTTGTTGATTGCTTTGCCAATGATATCGGCAGTTGTTGTAGTAATAGCCTTTTCTGTGTTGATTTACTATGTCGGAAGGAAGAGGAAGTTTGCGGAATTGCTTGAATATGGTCCTCATAGGTTCAAGTACAAAGATCTTTATATCGCGACAAAGGGATTTGCTAACAAAGAGTTGCTAGGTTGTGGCGGTTTTGGCAGAGTTTACAAAGGAGTATTACCAACTACTTCAATTGAGGTAGCAGTTAAGAAGGTGTCTCATGACTCAAAACAAGGATTGAGGGAATTTGTAGCAGAAATTGTTAGTATTGGTCGTCTACGCCACAGGAATTTAGTGCAACTTTTGGGATATTGCAGGCGTAAAGGAGAGTTGCTTTTGGTTTACGAATACATGCCTAATGGAAGTCTTGATAAGTTCCTATATGACAAACCAATATGTGCCCTCAGTTGGAACCAAAGATTTCGAGTCATCAAAGGCGTAGCATCAGCACTAGTCTATCTACATGAAGAATGGGAACAAGTTGTAATACACAGAGATGTGAAGGCTAGTAATGTGTTGTTAGACAGTGAATTGAACGCGAAGTTGGGAGATTTTGGACTAGCAAGATTGTATGATCACGGGACCGATCCTCTCACTACACATGTAGTTGGAACTGTAGGTTACCTTGCCCCTGAGCAGACAAGAACAGGCAAAGCCACAACCATTAGTGATGTATATGCTTTTGGTGCATTTTTGCTTGAGGTGGCTTGTGGGAGAAGGCCAATAGATCCACGAGTATCGGATGAGGACATCGTGTTGGTTGATTACGTGTTTTCTTGTTGGAGTAGAGGTGATATTCTTCAATCCATTGATCAAAATTTGGGGAATGAATATGTCAAAGAGGAAGTTGAGTTGGTACTAAAACTCGGACTTGTTTGCTCTCAGACAGAACCAACAACGAGGCCAAGTATGAGGCAAGTTTTAATTTACTTGGAAGATATCGTGCCTCCACCATTGCCAGAGTTGTCATTGTTACAAAGTTCTGCCCATGATTTTTCATTTCCAGGTTTTGATCATCACTTGTCTATGTCTTCATCATTTTCTCCAGAGAAAGTACTTTCATATCCCTCCACCGATTCGAACTCTCTTCCATTCACTGGTCCATGATTAGAACTCTTTCTGTATTGCCTTGATGAATTGTGATTCCAATCCCAACAGCAACAACAACTGTACTTCAATTCCAAACAAGTTTGTGTTAGCTATGTGAATTCTTACTGTCTATATCGTTTCAATTAAGCATGTAATATTTGTTACGATACAAATAATGGACTAACGTACACTTAGAATGATTCGATTTCTTTTGATCTATAATGTTGTCGACATGTATTGCTACTCCCTCCGTTTCAGTTTATGTTGCTTGATTCGGAATATAAAGGTCAAACTAACTAATGTTTGGTGTGAATTCAGACACTGATTCTTCATCTTTTTTTAAAAAAATTACTCCTATTTAGAAACCACATAAAAAGTAGGCATAATACATAAATTGGACCCTTAACTTGGCTTCGAATTTTAACTTTGACCTCCAACTTTCATAATGCACAAATAGGCACTTTAACTATCCAAAACTTAAACAAAAAAACACTTGGATCCTACCTGGCAAAATGCGTGAAATACACTCAAATTAGGCGCGTCAGATGTAAAAATCGAGGGGCCAACAGTAAAAAAAGCATTGAAAGGACAATTAAACCCTCTTTATATTTTTTTCAACAATTTTCCCCTCCTTTTTGCATTATTTGTTGTTCACTGCAAAATGCAAGTGACATTTAATAAAAAATTTTGTTATTACAAAAAAAAATTATAATGAAGTTTTTTTTTGGCAAGATGGGTGAGTATGCACTTGTAAAAGTTGAATGCAATTTAAGTTCGAAGGTTCTCGATCAATGAATCCGATCCACACTTAAGGGACTCCTTACATTTTGATTAGGTATCAGATTGCTACTCAAATTTGACAAAAATCTCTAAAAAATTCATTCAGACAATTTATCAAACACTTTAAGTGCACCATTTTACTTAATAATTTTTACCACTGTATATTCATTTTTTGGCCTCCAAAAATTCATAATTGTAATTTGCTATTCACTATGACAATTAAGTAAATAATTATTGTGATTTATAATATTTTATACAAATATTTTTAAAAAATTAAAAAACAAACAGAACGAATTCATCATAGGAAAATTACCAAAGCATCCTTCAATACATCAATAATGGGTCCCACTTTTTGTTTAAAAAAATATGCATATT
>JAJOOR010025867.1:0-15416 GCA_036250505.1 Solanum acaule | reverse complement strand
ATAGTCCACAGATGTTGGTAATTATAATAAAGCTTAAATCAAAATCAAATTAATATTAATGCAAAAAGAAAATCAATTCAACACTAAGAATGACAATAGTATTGAATATTTGTTCTTTAGTTTTACATTGGTTTAGACAATTAAAATACATAATCTAATTTTAATTTCCTTTAATATTTAGTCATGTAACTAATTCTTATTAAACTTAATTTTAGCATGATTTAGTACTTTTAAATTATGATCATTTTCATTATGACTTGTTAATTTGCAATATTTGTTTTACGCAATTTCATTATTATTATTTTTGTTGGATATTTTAGTGTCATTAATCATATCATATTGTGTTATATTTTTAAGAAACATCTTAGATAGTTGTATTTTGGTAGGACTAAAGAAATATTTGAAGTACTAGTAAATTATATGTTTGTATGAATACTTTACCGGAAAAACCCGAGGTTGAAAAACCCGAGTTTTATTGGTTTTGTTTGGTTTATAAATTTAAAAATCCGACACAAATGGTTTGGTTTGATATTTGAAAAACCTGAACCAACCCGGCCATATACACCCCTACTATAAAGTTTCATTGTGCATCTAAAGATGACGATCTTGGATATCATTATCCTAAAGTGGGCGACAATTTTCATTTTCATTTCCAACAGACTATTATAGGTCATATCCTTTACTTTTGTCATTTTTGGTGGGGTGATGAAGACGCAATGTTTGATGTTTATAATTATGACTTGAGTGCTAATTGCTCAAATTGTCGTTATCATATGAACTGTATTTGGGTATTTAAAGAAGACGGCTTTTATTTTGGTCCTTCTGTTGAACAAGCAAAGAAATTGCATGAATGGAAATAATTAATGTAAGAAAAAAATGTATGGAATTAATTAATGAAAGTAATATTGTCTGTTTAATTTTTCTAAAGTGTTTTATTGCTTTTTTGCATTTCCTGTTGCCTTTAAAAGTAATTAATATCCATAAATTTTCAAATTTCAAAGAGAAAGATAAAAACAAAAATGAAAAATTTGCTTCATGACAAAAAAATAAGCTATTGGAGATATAAACTTGAATTGACATATATTGTTTACTATTGTTAAATTCTTTTGGTTAATTAAATCATTTAGATCGTTAAGAAGACAAGTGTCAAAAATTATAAGAGTGTACTTGGGGAAATTGAGTGATTTTATGATGAAGAAGAGTCAAATCCGGTAAGATGTAGGCTTTTTTATGCTTAAAATCATCTCCAAAAATCGAACATTCGAACTCCGAATGTTGATCAAAGTCAACTCAAACCTAAAATCTCAATAATTCTAATTCTAACTTAGGACCTCAAATCCTGAAAAGAATCCGAATCTGAAATCGACAACTCTCTTAGACCAAATTCTACATTCTGGGACTGATGGAATCACCAAAATTCTATTCTAAGACTCGAAACTCCAAAAGACACCGAAAATCACTATTTAACAACTTCAGCCTTTCAAAACTTTAAAATTCCCAATATTCATAACTTTTCACTCAAAACCTGAACCCAACTTCAAAAATCAAATCAGAAATGACTCGGGGTCAATATCGGGAAGAGTAAAATGATAATTTAAAAAATGACCAATCGGGTCATTATACTATCACCACCAACATTACTATCCACGAACATCAACAATTACTTTCAGTACCACCACAACTACATCATCACTAGCAAACACAAATGTTTCATTTTCTTATTAAATAGTGATTTTATTTTGTTAGGTTTATACTTTTTTTTTTTTAATATTTCATTACTTATCTATTTGAATTGTATATTTATTATGTTTATAAGTAAATAAATTATGCATATTCATACATTGAAAAGTAAATAATTTGTTTTAGTTTGATTTTTCTCTTTTAGGTCGTTCGTCTTTTTCAGTATTAAGTTATGTTATATATACAAGAAAACTCGAATCTAATAAAATGGAATAGTTATATATATACTTGAATGACAAAAAAAACTATTAAAAAAACACAAAATGTGGCTGTCAAATGATCACTTAAATATTTTTTCTAAATTCAAATTTACACTTCTAATATCATAACCAAAATAAAATGAAGATATTATTTAATATTAATTGGCCATTTTTTTTAACTAGTCAATGGTTATGCACCAAGAAATTAATATAATCACCTGATATATGTATTTAAGAGTATATATTACATCTTATAAATATACTATTTATAATTAATTACTAAGTATAAAGGTTTAATTACAAGGTCATAAAAGATTCAGATTAAATTAAATTCTATTTAATTTAATTTATTTATTATGATAATTACCATATTTAAAAGGCTGCGTTTTCCTTTCCTTTTTAAAGATAATTAATAATTAATACAAGTACTATATTTTCTTTTCTCTTCAATTTATATATGCCATATTTAAGTGTGATCTTTTTTTTTTCTTTAACCATATTTAGGCTTAGTTCAAAGAAGGAAGATAAAATTAGTTATTAAATATATCTAGTGGGCTAAAATTTACGAACTCATCCATGAACCTATCTTTTCCTCTCTTTTAATTATAATCAATTTTTAAAAAGAAAAATAAAATTCCATCGTTCTCTCTCCAAATATTTCTTCTTTTTACACTATTTTTTTCAATAAATTTGATATTCAATTCTTTACTCTCTCCCGATTATATGATTTCATATTAACTAAATCAAGCTATTTTTTAATTCATTTATATATATTCAATATAAAATCGGTATAGGATCGATATAAAATCAAATCGGTATATATAATAGGTATAAAATCGATATATAATTGATATAAAATTAAATTTGTTTATAAACACTCCTTAAAATTTAAAGTCATTCTGGTTTCATACAATTCTCAAAATTTTCAAATTTTAAACTACAAAAAATAATTAATATGAACCAATTTTATTTTTTTTACCATGATTAATTCAAACTCGAAATTCATACCAAAATCATACGATGAATTCATTTATTTTTTAAATCAAAATTTATACCAAAATCATACAGAGTAGGTTTATTTATTTTAAAAATCATAATTCATACCGAAATCATAAGATATATAATTTTGGACAATAGAAACACACACACACATATGGTATAAAATTGATATATGTATATTCGGTATAAAATCGATATATAATCGATAGAAAATCAAATAAAATCAAATTTGTTTATTTTCGCTCCTTAAAATTTAAAGTCATGCTAATTTCATACCATTTTCAAATTTCAAACTACAAAAATAATCAATATGAACCATTTTTTATAATGATCAATTCATATCAAAATCATACGGTAGGTTCATTTATTTTTGAAATTAAAATTCATACAAAAATCATACAGTAGATTCATTTATTTTTGAAATTAAAATTCATACAATTTAACATATATATAATTTTTGACAGTAGAAAACGCCATAATTTAAATCATTATTCATATGAGAATTCTTATAATTCAAACTATTTATTAATTGTATGAATAAGTTTTTTGAATGTACCCTTTTTAATCAACAGTTTATACAAAAAAAGATAGAATCCATTACAAAAGAATTAAACAATCAGGCAAATGAACGCACACACACAAAAAAATAAAATAATATATATTATCCGAATGAAAAAAAAAACAGTCAAAAGCCTTTAGCAAAGAAAATAAAATTAAAACGCTTAAGGAGAAATCAAAATAAAAACAAATTCCAAATAAAATACGTATTTATACAAAATAAATTTCAGAATTAAATATATTTATTTCACCCACAAAAAAGTATTTTAGATATAGAAAAACACACAAAAAAATGAGATCAAAATTTCAGTGAAACGATTTTTTCCCCTCAAAATATCAAGTTCTAGATTAAAAATAAAATAAAAAACGAAATGAAATTTCAAAAAATCGAATTCTAATTTCCAAAAAGAAAATCAGATTAAAAAATAAAAACAAGATCAAAATTAAAAAAATATATCAGAAAAGCAAATAAGATTGATTAACAGAGAGAAAATTACCTGTTGAACCCTATGGTAATAAAAGTTAAAATAGTAATCAAGATCGAGAACAAAAAGGAATAATAAAATAATCAAAATAAGAATCAACTAATTGAGTGAAATCAAGGGATTGATTTATTTTGTCAATTATAAATTACTATATTTATGGAAAAAATATTTTGTTAATTAATTATATTAGGACTTCTTTTATTTCGTTTTCTCCAATTTTTTTTAAATTTGTGTTTTAATTATTTGTTACACATTGTTAGTACTAATTCCTAATAACTTCTCTTAAATATGTTATTTATTCCAAAACAATTTAATACTTTTGACCAAATTTAATGCTTCTCATTTTACTTTGACTAAAAGTTTAACCGTTAAAAAAGGTAAAAAAAAAACTGAGTTAATAATGAATCTAATTTTTTTTAAAACATTATATTATGATCTTAGTAAGTCAAATAAGCCATTTAATAAAATTTCCTTTTGAAGTCACCCAATTATTACAATTGAGCTATATATAAGAAATACCTAAAGAAGAGAATTTGTTACAATCCCAATAAATCAATTACATCATGGCCAATTTTTTTTCCATTTTACTCATAATTTCCTCATATATTATTAGCACTTATCAAGTCCTAGCTGATCAAAGTGTTGAGGTTCATATTATTAATGGGCTTCCAAATAATGATAAGCCTGCAAAGATTCATTGTGCATCAGCAAAAGACGATCTGGGAGAACATTACCCTAAAGTAGGAGGTGATTTTGAATTTCATTTCCATCCGAATGATGAAGGTCGTTCTCTTTTCTTTTGTCGTTTTTGGTGGGGTGATAAACACGCAACGGTTGATGTTTATACTAAAGAGTTGAGTCCTCACTGCTCAACGGGTGATACTAATTATTGTATTTGGGTATTTAAAGAAGATGGATTTTATTTTGGTCCTTCTATAAGAGAAATAAAGAAAATGTATGATTGGAATAATTAATTAATGTATGGAATTATCCAATGAAATAATTATTGTGTGTTTATTTTTTTCTAAAGTGGTTAATTGCACTTTTTGCATTTCTTTTTCAAAAATTCACCCAAGCGATTATTGTTCAACTAAAAAAATATATATTTTGTTATTTTAAATTACGGCTATAATCAATAACAAAAAAATCATACTACGTTGAATTATTACAACCGTTATTATTACATTGTTTAAACTGCGATTTAACAATAACCAAAACTCGAAATTTAATCTATTTGAATTTGAAAACTAAAAAGAATCTTTTAAATATTTTTTATATTCAAATATAAGAAAGATTATTTAAAGATATTTGATTAACTTTGGTCTCGTCGCATTCACTCGTTAATACATATTTAATGATTACATTGTAGATACCAATATATTATTGATATAGAAAAGAGCTCTTCAATTTACAGAGTTCTAAATTTTCCAAGAGAAAGATAAAAAACAATTTGCCTCATCACACACAAGAAAAGGAAAATATTGGAGATAGATATAAACTTGTATTGATACTTTAATAATATGAATATAATTACGTGCAATAGCTTGTTTGGTTTCACAAAGAAAAAAAAGATTTATTTTTACAATGTGAATTGTTTGACTAAACTTTTTGAAGAAAATAAATATTCATGAGGATAAAGAATACGGCAAAGGGTCAAATAAACCCATGTACAATTGAAATTAGTTTAAATATACCCTTCGTTATACTTTAGGTCCAAACATATCCCTTCTGTTATACTTTGGGTCTAAATATACCCTCTGATTATACTTTGACACAAATTTACCCTTAATTTTAACGAAAAACACGTGACAACCTTAAAAATCAAATAACGCTCCCCAAATTCCAAATACTTAATTCTTTTAGCAACTCATTCCCTCCGCTTTGAATCTTTTCTTTGCATCTTCTTCTTGAAAGAAGCTAATAATTTGTTACATGCGAAGACTGAGATGGTTTTTCTTTCTTGAGTTTTTTTTTTTTAAATGTAATTTTTTAAAATCATGCTTAACCTCTTCTAAAAGTGTCAATATTAATGAAAGAAAATACACTATTAAGATATCTTCTAAAAATTTCAGCATTCGAAAATCCGTTTTTATAGTAGTAAGAAGATGTGGGTACAATAATTAATTTTATAGAAACAATTTGAAGATTTTTAATTTGTGAGGGAAAAATGCAGCACAACGATGTTGCGTGATATGCATAATTTATTATTTCTAGTATAAGAAATTTAAAAATAGAATAATGAATGGCAAAAATGAAAATAAGAGCTCAAAATGGAGGGAATGAGTTGGGATGAGTTACGCAAGTGAGTTTCTAAGCAAATTGAGAGAAAATAATTTGATTTTGAGTTTGTCACATGTTTTTTCGTCAAAATTAAGGGCATATTTGCACCAAAGTATAATGAGAGGGGTATATTTAGACCTAAAGTATAACATGAAGGGTATATTCGAACCGAAAGTAACACGAATGGTATATTTAAACTATTTTCTTTAATATAGGGGTATATTTGACCCTTTATATGAATAATTCATAGCTTACTATTTGAATATTCACACTTCATTGAAAATAATGTTAAGATATGAAAAATTAATTGTTAATCCAAGTAGAAATGAGTCAATGCTGAATCTATTTTTTTTCAACAAAATATCATATTATGATTCTCATTTCAATCTTACAAGTAAAAAACAAATTTGTCCCGTTTAAAGCCATATTTGTGGATGTCTGAATTTTAATGGTTCAGAGCTTTGATTTATTTACAGTAAGATTTAAATATTTATTTGGTTTGAATATATGCATTAATCATTAAAATGTAAATGGGTGTTCATTGTTTAATTATATACTATTTCGCTTATCTATATAAATAGGCGGAATGACCTGAGAGACCCTTGTACTTGACTCTGTTTGTCAGTTGGATCCTCCTATTCACTAGTTTGCCAAATAAACACTTAAACTCCATGAAACACAATATTTTAAACCCTTTTCTCATATAATCTGTGGATCGGAAGTGTGATACACGCAACTACACGTGGAACTCCACGCCATTTTTTTTAGTGACACGTCATAACTTTTAAAAATATTTAATGACACATCAGAAATTTATTATTAAAAAAGATAAATAATATTTTTAAAAAGGTGCAATTCCTCTCCCCCAATTCCCCACTTCATCGTCTTCTCCATTTCCACTCCTCATCCCTGAAAAAAATTGCATTGTCCCAAAAAAAAATTCAAACACAAAAATTCATTAGCCATTACGTTTACTCGAGGATTTGTTCCATTTATTTTGAATTAAAAAAAACTGGTTTGTGAATAATCTAAGAAATATAATAGATCTTGAAAATTTTATATAAGAACATAAAAATGAAAATGGATTAGCTAGATGTTTCGGTAATTTTTTAATATTTTTTTATGGTAATGCTGGCAGTTGTGAAGGGTACTATTTATCGAAGAAGACAATGAAAAAAGATAGAATGAGGTGGGTGTTGAAAACAAAGAAAGAATGATGGATGAGTGGGTGAGTACTCATCTGAAGAAGAAGAAGAAGAAAAGAGAAGGGGTGGGATGGGGACTGAAGATGGAGAGAGAAGGGGTGGGTGGGGCTGAAGAAGAAGGTGAGATGATTTGAGTTTTTTTTTTTAAAAAAAAATATTACTATTGTTTTCTTGTGTTAATTTTAATATTTTAAAAATTGAAATATTGTAGTCACTTGCTACAAAACACGTGTAGTCACGTAGTTGTCCAACACAGTCAATTTAATGCCACATAAGTTTGGTCAATGGTCAGAGGAGTTCAAAAAATAGAGTTTCATTGAGTTTAAGTATTCATTTGGCAAAGTAATGAGTAGAAGGGTCCAACTGACAAATGGAGTCAAGTACAGGGGTTTTCCAGGTCATTCCGCCATATAAATATACGTAGTTCGATACAAAGTTAATGGGTGCTTGAGCATCCGGAAGACCTCATGTTGGTCTACCCCTGCTTGTCAACTATCATTACTATCACCTATTACCAACTACCTCTGCCATCAAAATATCATTGTTACCAACCACTAATATTAATCGTCATCACACCTACAACTTTCATCATTATAATTACAATTATATTTATTGTCGTCACCACCGTCCTCAGCTTCGTCGCCGCTATCAGCACCATCACAATTAGTATCGCCGCCAATTACCACCAATACATCATCAATCATCACCATTAACACCACCAATTACTAATATCATCCAACTTCACGATCACTATCAATGTCCACCATTACGCTGGTCAGTCACTACAACATTAACCACCTCCATTATCATATCTATCACACCATCACCGTTACTATCCACATACATCAACCATTCCGATCAGTACCACCACAACTACATATCAACTCCCATCATTACTGGCGAACATAAATGTTTCATTTTCTTATCAAGTGGTGATTTTTTATTTTGTTTGATTTATACTTTTTAATATTTAATTACTTATGTATTTGAATTGTATATTCATTGTGTTTATAAGTAAATAAGTTATGCATAATCAGATATTGAAAAATAAGTTATTTTAATTATTCAATATTTAAAATTTAAAGTCAACTTCTTAATCATTAAAATTAAGATATTTTAATCTTAGTAAGAACAAATAAGACCTCAATATCTTAATAATGTTAAGATATGAACAATTGCCGATACAAGTAAAAAATGTTAAATTATGCCTATTCAAATGTTAAAAAAGAAAACATAATTAGAATTATTAAGATTTAGAAATAAGTTCTTAATCATTAAAATTTAAATAATTTAATCTTAAAAAACAAGATTTTAGCATCTTAATTTGATAATGTTAAAGATATGAACAATTGTCAATGCAGGTAAAAAATGAGTTAATGCTGAATCTAATTTTTTTCAAAACATTATATTATGATATTATCTCTATCTTAAAAAGTCAAAAAAGCCATTTAATAAAAATTTTCCTTTTAAGTCACCTAATTTTTACAGTTGAGCTATAAAAACTAGATAAAGAAGAGAATTTGCTACAATTGCAAGAAATCAACAATAAGTTCCAATTACATCATGGCCAAAAGTTTTTTCATTTTACTCATAATTTATTCATATATTATCAACGCTTATCAAGTTTTAGCTCGTGATGATATTTATACCGAGGTTCATATCATTGATGATCTTCCAAATAATGATATACCTATAAAGTTTCATTGTGCATCTAAAGACGATGATCTTGGATATCATTATCCTAAAGTAGGCGATGATTTTCATTTTCATTTCCTCCCGACTCTTATAGGTCAAACCCTTTTCTTTTGCCATTTTTGGTGGGGTGATAAACAAGCTTCTTTTGATGTTTATACTTATGACTTAAATGAATTTTGTTCTGGTGACTATCCTATTGATACTTGTATCTGGCAATTTAGAGAAGATGGTTTTTATTTTGGTCCTCAAATTGATCTATTAAAGAAAATGCATGATTGGAATTAATTGATTAATGTAAGAAAAAATGTTTGGAATTAATCAATGTAATGAATATTGTTGTATATATGTTTATTTTTTCTAAGTGTTCTATTGCTCTTTTTTGCATTTATTTTTGCCCTTGAAATTAATATCTTAGAGAAATATAAAAAAGATGATCTTATTTTAGATTTTATAATTTTATGATTTGATCAAACAAATCTACAATGAGCTTCACCAAAACCTTTTACATTTTATTCATCACCTTATATATCTTTAATATCTGTCAAATAACAGTGAATGATAATAGGTTCATATTATTGATGCAGTAAACTTATGAAGTCATCTCTCCTCTCTTCCTCTCTCCCCTCTCTCTGGAATCTCGCTTGTCACTCTCCTCTTTTTCAGTCATCTCTCCCTTGCTTCTTTCCTCTCCCTGCCCAGTCTATCTCTCAGTTTTCTTCTGCTAGTCTCTGTCTCACTTTATACAAACACAAATCATACAATACAAATGTATAATTTGTGTTTGTGTTTGTTTAAAGCGAGAGAGACTGGATATATAAATACAAATATATATCTCTCTGTCCTATACACTTATAATTATACAAATACAAATCTCTCCTTGCCCAATTCTCTTGTGTATGTTTGTCTGTCTCTCTCTCGCTTTATATGAGCACACATTATACAAATACAAATCTATAATTTGTGTTTATATAAAGAGAGAGAGACTGGATATACAAATGTTTGAACTCGATTCAATTGTGTACGGGTATAAATTGTATACAGATATACAAATACACAATCATTGATACATATACATACTAATACTAGTTACATATATACAATTATCTAACTAATATACAAATAAAATCCATCCCTCTCCACTCTCTGCCCTTCTTGCTCACCTCTCCCCCCCTCTCTCAATCTCGCTCACCTCTCCTCCATCCCTCAATCTCGCTCGCCTCTCTCCTCCCCTAACATGTAGCTACGAATTGTAATTAACAAATTATAACTATGAAACATAATTAAATTATTTTGAGTGGCTATATGCGAAAATTCACCTTAATTTTTTTTTAAAAATAAAATGTGGCAACGTCAAATGATCATATAAAAGTACAGTGGAACAAAGTCAAACTAACACGTCTAACATCATAAGTTATGATTCATAACCAATTTTTTTTTGTAGATATTATTTAATATTAATTGACCATTTTTTAACTGGTCAATGGCTATGTAACAAGAAATTAATATGGCATAATTTATTTACTTTTTTTGAAAGAACCAAAACAATTTAATACTTTTGACCAAATTTTAAGTTTCTCATTTTACTTTGACTAAAAGTTTTATTATTAATACAGGTAAAAATGAGTTAATGTCGAATTTGATTCCTTCAAAACATATTACTATATATATAGTCTTAAAAACTAAGCAAAAAAAAACATTGTTGCAAAAAAATCTACAATGAGCTTGAACAAAACCTTTTTTATTTTATTCATCACTTTATATATTTTTACTATCTGTCAAGCAGCAGTGAACGATAATGGCTTTCAATATGAGGTTCATGTTATTGATGCTCTTCCAAATACTATTATACCCTTAAAGTTTCATTGTTTCTCTGGAGACGACGATCTTGGATTTCATTATCCTAAAGTGGGCGATGATTTTCATTTTAAGTTCCGAATGAATATAGTTGAAAGCACCCGTTTTACTTGTCGTTTTTGGTGGGATAATAAAGAAAAAGCATTTGATGTTTTTAATAGGATCTTGATTATTAAACATTGTTCTGGTGACTTTCCTACTCGATTTTGTTATTGGAAAGTACAAAATGATGGTTTTTATGTAGGTCCTCAACTTGATCAAATGGAGAAAATGTATGATTGGCTGTAGTAATATTGGAATTGGTTGGATAATATTACTTTTGATTTATAAGTTATTGATAATTTTTGCCTTTTGATTCATGTGTTTGTATTTTTTTCGTTTATTTTGTTTGTTATGTTTTGTTTTACGAGAATTAATTTGATTAATTATCTTGATTTTTATATGTATCCTCAGCTTGATCAATTAGTAAAAAATGAATGATTGGTCATAAAAATATTGGAGAATTTGTAAGAGTAATATCTGGGTGTGTGCATTTAATTTTTCAATTAATTTTTTTAATATTCGATCTTTATTATTTATTTTTTTTGGGGTTTTGGAAGACATCTAATTCGTAACAAAATTTAGTTACTTGTTTTGGTTTGATTTTTCTCTTTTAAGTTGGTCCTTTTCGGTAATTAAGTTATGTATATATATATATATATATATATATATATATATATATATAAGAGAACTCGAATCTAATATAATTAAATAGTTTATATATATAAAAGAAAACTCGAATCTAATAAAATTGAATAGTTTATATATATATTTATTTATTTGTTTGAATGACAATAAAAGAATGACTGTTAAAATAAAATAAAATGTGGCAATGTCAAATGATCACTTACATACTTTTTTCTAAATTCAATTTGTATGATTGAAATAATCAACACTACTAATGAGATATTAATACATATTTAATGATATAGTTAAGCACGCATAGTCTCTTGTTAAAAACATAATAGAACAAGTCAACAAAAATAAACTTGCATACGTAATATCGTAATCAAAATAAAATGTAGATATTATTTAGTGAAACTTGCATAAATCCACTAGCTTAGGAGCTAGTTACTTGGATACCCTTTGGTTTGCAATATTACACATCTTACTAAATTTTAGTGTGTTCAGATACGTCCAGATACATGTATCTTGGAATACATGGGATCAAAATTAGGAGTAATTTGTTCTAGATACATTGTATCCAAGTGAATTCACATATATCTAGGATACATAACAAATCTCTCTCGCCCCCTCGCCTCTCTTCCATCTCGCTTGCCACTCTCCTATGCATCTGGTATCCCAGATACATGTAAATCACAACATATACATGTGTCTAGTGTGATTAACATGTATCTGGTATACATAACGAATCTCACTCGCCTCCTTCCCGTCTCGCTTGCCTCTCTCCCTATTTTAGTGTATTTGGTATTTCTGGTAGCAAAATGCATGTATCTAAGTGTATCTTCCTCAATATATGATATAAAATTCTTAATTAGTGGTAAGATACATAATATTATATTTTGAAAATATATGTAATAATAATATATATTGTAGTGAAGTATGTCAAATTACTTAATTTTTCCTATTATTTAATATTAGTTGACGATTTCTTTACTGGTCAATGGTCATGTACCAAGAAATTAGTATGATACTTATAATTTATTTTTATTTTTTTGTGTAAGGTCCTAAATAAATAATTAACACTCCTAATTTGACTAAACTTTATTCTTCACATTTGACCAAAAATATTTCAAGATATATATGGACAATTATTAATACAAGTAAAAATAAGTTGATCCTGAAACTAATTCTTTCAAAACATTATATTATGGTCTTGTTTCAATCTTAAAAAAGTCAAAAAGTCAAAAAGGCATTTAACAAAAAAGATTCCCTATTAAATCACATAATATCTACAGTTTGGCTATAAAAACTAGCTAAAGAAGAGAATTTGCTACAATTGCAAGAAATCAACAATTATAAGTTTCAATTATATCCATCATGACCAAAAGCTTTTTCATTTTGTTGATAGTTTTCTTGTATATAACCAATGCTTATGAAGGTGCCCTAGTTGGGAAACCCGATGCTTATATTGAGGTTCATGTTGTTGATGCTCTTCCAAATAATGATATACCCTTAACGTTTCATTGTGCATCAAAAGATGATGATCTTGGATATCATCATCCTACAATAGGCGGTGATTTTCATTTTCATTTCTACCCTAAACTTTTCGCGCATACCCTTTTCTTTTGTCATTTTTGGTGGGGTAACAAACAAGCAATGTTTGATGTTTATACTTATGAGTTAGGTACTAATTGCTCATGGGGTCAGAGTGCTATTGAATATTGTTATTGGAAAGTACAAGAAGATGGCTTTTATATGGGTCCTAGCCTTAATGAAGTAAAGAAAATGCATGATTGGAATTAGTAATAATAAGAAAAAACTAATGTATGGAGTTGGTAAGAGTATATATTAATTATATATATCCTTATGAATGAATGTTGTTTGGGTTAATTTTTCCAAGTGTTCTTTTTTCCATTTATATCCTTTTTTTTGTTTTTGCAATTTTTCTTTCCCTTTAAGAGTGCTAATATCCACAAAAGAGATTAGTGTTACGATGTTAAATTTTGAACGAATTTAATTTAATATTTTATTTATATGAGGTATACGTTTAATATCACTCATATGATTATACTATTAAAAAACTGTTAAAACTTGATCTGAAAAATTGACCTTGACAAAAATCAATCAATTTTTTTTTGGAAAATATCGACTTCATGAGAGAGAGAGAAAGAAATGAAAATTGTAGTGATTGTCTTCATTTTTTCTTGCAAAGAAGGTGGTGACAGATCTAGAAAAAAATACAAGGAAGAAGCCGACGAAAAAAATTGGTCTAAAAATACCTCTCACGTATCAATTTCATATATATTATACTCATTATACCATGTTAGCGAAAAATATTTAAGTGATTCAATAAATATAAGGTTGGATAAAGATGTCAAAATGAACCAGTTATGAACAACTTCAAAGGACCAAAATTATATTTTTTTGCGGCTTTACATGATTGAAATAATGGACACTATTAATAAGATTATTACTCCCTCTGTCCCTAATTACTTGTTCATTTTTCCTTTTTCAATCGTTCCTAATTACTTGTTCATTTTGACAAATTAAGAAAGAACAATTTTTTTTACCTATTATACCCTCAATTAATTACTTTGAAAAAGGTAGAAATTTTTGAAAATCTTAAATTTTTAATTCATCTACTTCATAATTAATAGGGGTAAAATGGTAAACTCACTATGTCAATAATTGATTTCTTAATAGGTGTGTCAATTCAAAAGTGGACAAGTAATTAGGAACATAGGGAGTAATATATATTTATTGATATAGCCAAACACTCTTAGGGGTCGTTTGGTTTGAATACAAGTTATGTTGGGATAAGTTATGTGGAGATTAATTATGCTGGGATTAATTTTTGTTGCTTGTTATTTTGGTTTGGCATATTCAAACTTATATTCATTGCATAATTTTTAAGAATAATTTGTTTGTTTACAAAAATATCCTTCACCTTATTTAGTTTTTTTTTTTGTTTTTTACATTTTATTTGCAAGTTTTAGTTATTCATTCTTAAAAATAAAAAATTTCATCTTATTTAGCTTAAGTATTTTTGGGTGTACATTTTCATGATTGTGCCGTGTGTTTTAAAATTAAACTTTCATCTTATTTAACTTAAAAATAAAATTTCCATCTTGTTTAGCTTAAAAATAAAATTTCCATCTTATTTAGCTTAAAAATAAAACTTTCATCTTATTTAGTTTAATAATAAAACCTTCATCTTATTTAGCTTAAAAGTAAAAACTTCCATTTTAAGTTTATTAAAAGTTAAAGAAATTTTATTATATATTAAAGTTATTTACATTTTAATTGATATATAAAATATAAGTTTTAAGTGAGTAATAAACTATTTAATTAAGAATATGCAATTTAGTAGTGGAGTGAACATTTTGAGAGAAATCAAAATTTAAAGGGAAAAAGGTCTGAAAAATACTCCAACTTTGACCGAAATTGTTGTTACGATACCAAACTTTATGGAAGACCTTGTACATATGCACTATTTAATATTGTATTTTAAAGGTATATATGTGCCCACGTAGACACGTTACTATTTATAATTAGGGAAAATGCATAAGTACCCCCCCAGCCTATGTCTAAAATCCCTGAGACACACCTAACCTTTACTAAGGCCCTATTACCCCCCTGAACTTATTTTTTTAATTAATTTTCTACTCCTTTTCGGCCTACGTGGCACTATCTTTGAAAAAATTGTCAACACACGCTGGGCCCACAAGATAGTGCCA
>JAJOOR010025866.1:0-10892 GCA_036250505.1 Solanum acaule | reverse complement strand
AATAATCATCCAAGTCAATACAACAACAACAACATAACAACAAGATACACAAAACAAATAATCATCCAAGTCAATACAACAACAACAACATAACAACAAGATACACAAAACAAATAATCATCCAAGTCAATACAACAACAACAACATAACAACATATTCAGTATAGTCCCACAAAGTAGGATCTAGAGAGGGTAGAGCGTATGCAAACCTTACCACTACATCTATATATAAACGCTGATTTATCAAGTATACGCAAGAAAGGCACTTCGAATTGTTGATCATCGGCTCAAGAAAAATAATCTTAAGCATGCAATCCCAAAAAGGAAGTAATGAAGATACAAGAAGCAACAAACAATAATAACAAAAATCGCAGTTGGTAATAGAACAGAAATTACAACAAAATAATATATTAATCGAGGTACAAGAAACAACATACCAATGAGTTGCTTGCTAATTTCTCTGTTTCTCCTATTTCCATGTATGCAATTCTCAAAATCTGAACAATTACTCTACTAATTAGTCTCTAATTAACACCAAAAATGTCTAGAAAATATTAATTTGTAAAGAAGAAACTATTAACACCTTGAATAATCATACCTTAAAGTTGACAAAATGGGACAAAAGCAGTTGAAATAATTACTTGGCCAAAGACAAATTTGAAAGGCCAAAGAAGATTTAAAAAATTACTCTAGTACTCCCTCCGTCCACATTTAATTGTCATATTGCGCTTTTAGAAAGTCAATATTTTGTATATCAATATGATGAAAAAAATACTTCATAAAATGTTAGTCAAAGTAGTTTGACTCTAAAAAAGGAAACCATAACAATTAAAAGTGGACGGAGGGAATAATTTATATTCCCTTATATATAAATTATTATTTCTGAACATGATATCACATACAACTTTGTTTATTTCAAACATTTGACCTTTTAATTTATAAATTAAGTGAAAAATATTATAAATTAATAATTTTAAAAAATATATGGAAAAATTAGGTAAAAAAAGTAACTCATTTAACTCTCGAAATCCGAATACTATCACATGATGGAGGCAGTAGTATACATTATCATCTTAGTCTTCGTAAATTAATTGTCATCTTCAAGTCTCTCTAATCAATTGTGGAAAATATAATATTTTACACTCCACTTGTTTTGAGATTACCTATAAAAAATTCTTTTTTTTTTGGTTTGTAAACTTCCCTATCTGATTCCAATTGAATGTTCTTTTTGGGCGTGCTCGGAAGGGAAAGAAAATATTATTTTAAAAATATTTGTGTATAAGACGTGAGAGTTGAGTGGTGGGTGTGTGGGGCTACGCGAGTGAGGGTGATGATGACGTGTATTGAGAGTGGAAAGAACACATTTAATGAGTGTCACGTCATTAAGTTGTCCCAACTCATTCTCCTTATGTATTGTAGACATTCAATGCTTATTGCATGACACATAAATTTTAAAAGGTGTTTAGATGATCATTTTGTAAGTTAATGCCATGTTAAAAGCCTATATTAAACACTTAACGTAATAAAGTATTAGTGTGTAAATGACTTTTCATGCAATTATAGGGGTATTTTATGTCTTTTTCCCTTGATTAAACAATATAAGATGATAATGTGTAACTTTTGACCATGAGACTAAAACGAAAATATTAAAAAAAAATGACTTTAGTCTAAAGTAGTCTTGTGAATTGTCTTTTTATATTGTCCATTTCTCAATGTCTAATTATTTCTTCTTTCTAGCACCAATAATACTCCATTATTTCTCAATTCCTTTAAGCACTTCTCATACACAATTATTTTTAAATGAGTTTTTGATTTATAAAAATAAAGAAAATGACTTTTTTAATGAATGCCGGAGAAATAAGTTTTACAAGTGACATTCTAAAACACTACTTATTTTGAAATGGAGGGAGTAACACCTCACTGCTCAGACCAAATAGGAATCATAAAATTGCATGTTTTGACTTTTAAATAATGGGCTTGTCTTTAACTTTTGTCTTTTAACAATCAAATTTATACCCAACAAGATATAATTTTTTTTACCAATTGAAATCATATCCCAACATAATTTATAAAATATTATGATACGATAATATAAGCTTATCCAACTAAATAAAGAGAAAGGGTAAAAAATGCCCTTAAACTATATAAAATAAACAAAAATGTCTTCTGTTTATGATTTGGTCCAAAAATGCCATTGCCGTCAATACTTCCGTCCATAAATGCCCTTATTGTTATTAAATAGATCAACAATGCCCATTTTCAAAATAAATATATTATTGATTTTCTTTTTAACACATTCTTTTTCTAATAATATTTTTTAAAATTAGCAAATATTTATCCTACTTCAATTCAGAAAAAAAATAAAAAATAAAAATATTTCTTGTTTTATTATAATTTTTTTTATCGTTATATAAAGAAAAATTAATGATGGATATACTATGATCTTTATCGTCCGTCAAAAGGGTACATGAAGTTATTCTATTTTAATTGATAACATGAGATTAAGAAGACAAAAAATTTCCTATATTTTTATTTGCTAAAGTGATTTTTTCAAAAAAAAAAAAACAAGAATATAGTTCTTTGAATATATTTTAATTAGGATCTAGGTGTGTTTAAAAAGGAAAAAAAAATATATTTATTTTGAAAAAGGACATTTTTGACCCATTTAGTAACTATAGGGCATTTTTTGACCCATAGGCATTATTGCATTAGGATTTCGGTGAATGTTGGACGTTGTGCAGAGGGCATTGGTTACCCCTCTCATTATTCCATTCTTGTCCGGAGTTTGTTGAGTTACACTTTTGTGATTATGCTGGACCCCACAAGTCAAGAAGGACTAGTGTTGGACCGATGAAAACATTTGCTGCAGTGGACTTGAATCTCCAATTAAAGAGAGCGAGATATTTGTGCCTCAGCTTGAAGAGATTTTATTTTGTAATCTTGTAATTGTGTTATTTTGTAAATTTTTACTAACAAAAACTCTATCTAGCTAGATATATGTAGAAAGTTTATGTGGAATTGAAAGGTGTTTGGAGGAGTCAATGTAAATACAGTCACACATTATGTAAATATCGTCCAATTGCTTCTCAAATCTAGCACTTTCAATGTTTTTCAGATTGCAGATCAGATATTTTAGCTGAAGCAATATATAGGACCTTCCAGCTTATAATTTTGTTTTAGAATAATGTTTCCACTCAAAATGTTTGTTATACTCATGTCCAAGTTAGATGTCTAAATGATTCAGGTATCCTACGCCAGTAAAAAAAGAACCGTAACAACAACAACATAATGTGATCTAACCAACGCGGGCTTCAAGGAAATGAACAGGCAGCTAGTTAACATGATCATGAGGTTAAACTACAGGATTACATCTACTTATTAGTTAATTAGGTTCCCTCTTCCTGTCTTAGTGCTATATATATGTAAAATAAAAACTAATTGAAATTCATGTCTAGTTATGTTCCCTTTTCATCCATTCATTCCCAAGTTGTCATTCTCAAAATACCCCTTCTACTAAACAACTAAACATTCCAACTTCAAGAATGCACATCTAGACACCTCAACGTTGACATAACACATGATCCCTCCACGTTATTCACCACCAGAGTTTCTAGATTGTAGAGGTTTGAAAATGACGGAGGGAGAGCTTTTGCCTTCATCTGAATGATTAAGTACTTCAAATGAACGAGCATACCGATTTCATTCAGCAAAGAATCTGTCAATGTTATACTGATTTCCTTTCTAGATTTTATTAACAAAAGTCATGCACAAGATCATGAATTTTGCAAATAGAATTATCGAAATGTATTACCAAGCTACTGGAAATTAACTCATTCACTACTTCTTCTGCACTTTTCATCTCAATCTGCTCCACAAGTCCTTGAACAATCAACAAATCTTTCAACACAGAGATCCATATATCTTCGTCCTTTGGATAACTTGCAAGGCAAACCAAACATGGCTTTACGTGATCTGACAAATGGTCATAACAAATCCCACTTTTGGAAGGTAAAGCATTCCCTACCAAAGGTGACTTCATTACTCAAGACTTGAACTCGAGACCTTTGATTAAGGATAAAGAAATACTTACCAGTCATAGATGTTTAATATTTCAAACTCATATCGCTCTCAACAGAATCACTTCCATGAATAACATTCCTGCACAATTACAAACATTTGATAGGGTAAACATACTAGATTTACTTGGTCATCTCAAATAGCATCAATAGTACATAAGAGGGAAACACCTTTTTTTCCAAGATAAGATGCAGATTGAAGAACCTGAAATGGAACTTTATGTTTTTCTAGATTGATTATAGACTAGTTCAACTTGTGGAACAGTAAGATAACAGTTGCAGCTATCAAATTGAACTATTTCTTGGCAACTTGGACAACTTATAACGATATTTGTCCCACATATCACTAGGAAGATCAGGATAAAAGAAAATGTGAACTTGACATGAATGATATTTTGTGATGCAGTATTCAGCATCAAGTTCTCTTAGAATTTATGTTCCTGTCAAGGAAAAGATTTACGCTTTCAATGAACAATAATAACAATATATCCCACAAGTGAAGTCTGGGAAGGGTAGAGTATACGCAGATCTTACCCTTATCTTGATAGGTAGAGAGGCAATTTTTGATAGATCCTTAGCTCAAGTAAAGCAAAAACACAACATTTATGAAGACATAAGCAGAGTAACAACAATATGATTGTAAGAAAATAGAGGCATAAGAGACTAGTAGTAATAGAAAACTAAGAATGAGATATACAGAAATAGTATCAGTGAAATCATGAAGAATTTAAGCTTGCTTTGAACATGATATGATATATAAGTATGACATGTAGTTTGAAATCATGAAGATTTTAAAATTTCAAAAAAAAATTAATTTCAAATCATTTGTCCAAAATTATCCTAAATCTCTTCATAGTTAACCTCGTGATGGTCAATGTGGATGATGCTGAGATAGTTGGGATCCCTAGACGCATGTATTGGTTTGTACTCGTAGGAACAAAAACAATCTTGTTAGGAGAGTCATTTCTAAAATAGACCATACAAAATTGTGGAAATTCAAATTTAATTGGACTCCAATATGAATACTGAATATCAAAAGAGAAATTAAAAAAAAAAGGACTCGTACATGAGAAAATAGCCAGAGTTGGAGTTATATCGATTCACTTTTTATCAATATATCAATTTGTTCTAGTATAAAGTGAACATCTATAACAAATATAAAGCGAATTGATTAACTGTATCAGAAGTTTTTAAAGTAAAACTATTACTACTACATTTGATAATTAGCCAAATTATTGTTGTGATTGATAATTAAGACAAAAAGTACCATTATTTTCGAAATTTTGTCTAATTTTATTTTCAAGTTCTTGTTGAGCCTAAAATGAACTTGGGTTGATCAATTAAGCATTGGGCCTAAAGTATTACTAAATGATGGATCAAACCAAATAAGTGTTCTACTTTATGCTTAACGGAGTAAGTGATAAATATTCTTTCATTCTTGTTAAATAGAAAGTCATTCATCTATCGATGATTTTGGAGGGTCACTTGTCCAGCATATATTCCGAGAAGTCAACATCGTAACTTGATATTTTATCTAAACATGATTATTCCAATATTGTTATTACTATATATCCCATCATGTATTAGTTCTAATGTGTTGATAAAAATGAAATGAGAAGTTTAAAATTAAATTCAAATGTCATATTCTATATTGTCTTCTAGTCGCACGACTTTTAGTGTCACTCTCACGTGGGGGTACTTTGAGCTTGCATTGTCTCCAATCAACTGATTTTGAAATACAAAGAAGTAAACAACTAGAAATAAAATGAATATAATTATTTAATAACACAATATGTACAATATATATATATATCACAATTACTTGTACGTAGAAGATAAATTAAATCCAAAGGTCATATTCTATAAATATTCACCTTTTTAGGACCACATTTGGCTAAAAATTTGGCTAATTTTTTTATAGTAAGGATTCTAGGAATTTTGTTTTGTATCAAACAACAAATTAATTAAACCAAAAATATTATCACTGTCCTTCACGTTGGGAGAAAAAATAGAGATTTTGGATTATTCTTTGTCCATTTGTTGATTCTTGAAAATAAGTGCACAAAGAATCTATATGTGGACTTTCCATTCTCAAAAATCATACTTTTGGATTCACATTTTAAGAAGCCATGCATAATACATACTTGATTTCGGCTGATATTTATAATCTCCAATTTTACACATGTATAAATAGACACTTAAACTTGTATAACGTTGAACAAGTGATATACACGTCTTACATGATACAAATTACAATGTATCCTATATAAACCATTATTAAAACCAATTCACCAAAATAGTACATTTTTCTGAAATTTTACGAAAATAGTATAAACGTGGTTCACAGTAACGTTTTAGACTTTGTTTTATTCAAAAATCTTAACGGGAAAAAGGACCAAGGGACCCAAGGGTAACAACGTTTGATACTAACACGTTACTGGAAATTACGTTTTAAACATAACACATTACTGAGAATAACGTTTTAGCCCGCGTGTAATACAACCCATTCTTTCATATCAATCGAACAAAACCCATTAATTGAACAAAACCTCATTTAATTTTATCAAATTGAACAAAAAATCATTTCACATCAGCCACCTGCAACCATGACCGGAAAGAAAAAACCCTCACCTCTCACTTCTCACCTCTTTATTCCTAACCCACCTGCAAATGTCGACGGAAAGAAAAACCCACCTCTTGCAGAATCGACACACTAACTACACTAGATTTGAAATTATTTTGTTCAGCGGTTGAAGATTTGGCACGCTACAAGATTTACATAGAGGTGAAACTTTCAAAATTTGGAAGGAGGTTGACTGTTTTGCTTGCAAAAAAGGGTCAAAAAGCTTTGAAAGAGAAGTATCTTTTTGTGATTGAGGTAATTTTGTCACATACTAGTATAGCTGATCTTAGATTTGATGAATATGTTGTTTCCCTTTTTGTTAAATTTTAGTAAATCCGTCCATTAGGTGGAGTCCACACTTGAGTGTACTACTTTGAGACGATATGCCGGACTTGCTCAATTGGTGAATTTGAGAATATCGAGTTATTGTTGTTCATATTGTCTGAAATCCATTTTCAACCCTTATGGTATCCAATTTCCTCAAGGATTGTGACTTTTATAGGACATATATTTTTAATTGATATGATTGAACTTTATGTTGGTGGTGAAGCATTTGAGGAAAGTTTATAAGTTGTACTTTAGTTTGATTTGCTTTGTTAGTTTTGTACATTATTGTAAAAACATTCATTGTGTGTAGGTATTTCTTTTATGGCTAGTAATAATGCATACCAATTGGATCCCGGTCCACTTGATCCGTCTATATTAACTGAACAACTCACTCATTGGTCACGAGATATATGGATAGGAAATGATAATATGATGTTGAACACAAGGAATTGTGATGAAAAGTTTTGGGACCTCGTAAATGAACATCTCATCCATTCACGAGTCTTAGATGTGATCAGATTATCTGGATTGTATGGTGTCTATAGATTTCACCGTCATGTTGTAGACTATAGTTTAATCACTTCACTAGTTGAGAGATGGCGTCCTGAGACTCATACCTTCCACTTTAGGACGGGTGAGGCTACGATCACCTTACATGACATGGAGATATTGTATGGCTTACCCGTGAAAGGTAATCCAGTACTTGGGTATGAACCACAGAGGACCGTAGCGGCTTGGCAAAATATTTGTCAAAGATTATTAGGTTTTACTCTACATCCTCAAAACTTTAAACATAGTAGTCTTAAAGTCTCTGCGCTTAATGCACACTTGCGACTTCAACCACAGTTGTCTGATTTGGCAACATAGGATATGGTCAATGAGAAGGCTAGGTGTTATATGTTTTGGATGATTGCTGGTTTAATATTGGTAGACACATCTGGTGACCTTTTTGTTAGCATGATGGACAACTAAATGATTGTATATATTAATGTAATTATATAGTGATATAAATTAGCATGATCATATACATTTGTTGTAGAATCAAAGGAATAAATATTGTGATAGAATAGCTGATTTGGAGAGATAGTAAGGCAGATTTAGAGGGATTGAATAGCAGATTTGTAGAGATAGAATAGCTGATCTTTAGGGATAGGAATGGCGGATCTTTAGGGATGTGTAATCTTTATTTTCTCTATATAATGGAAAGACTCTCACTTTGAGAGGTATTCAACAGAAAATTGACATGGTATTAGAGCCTTCTCTTGGCTGTCTTATTTCATAGAGTCATCTGTGGTTCCTTCTAATTTTTTTTTGAAAATCTTGGTTTTTGGTTGACCGTTCATCTACAATCAGTCCTATCACCTGGGAATTTTGTTCTTGGTTATTCTAGTTGCTTTCTTGAGTCTTTGTAGTTTTCATAGCTATTCAAAAGCATGGGTTCACATCACTTTGAATTCTTCAATGTTCGTTTTACTGGAAAAAAATATTCTTCTTGGGAGTTTCAGTTTCAGTTGTTTGTCACCGGTAAAGAACTATGAGGCCATATAGATAGAAGCGATCCTGCTCCTACTGATGCAACAAAGCTAGGTGAGTGGAAGATTAAAGATGCTCGGGTGATGACATAGATTCTAGGGTCAATTGACCCTCTTATTGTTCTTAATCTCAGGCCATACAAGACATCTAAGGCCATGTGGGATTACTTACAAAAGGTTTACAACCAAGATAATAGCGCAAGACACTTTCAGTTAGAGTATGAAATTGCTAATTACTCTCAAGGAGGTCTTTCTGTTCAGGATTATTTTTCTGGATTTCAGAATTTATGGGCTGAATTTACAGATATTGTCTATGCGAAAATACCTATTGAATCTCTATCAGTGATTCAGGCAGTTCATGAGCAAAGCAAGCGAGACCAATCTTTGATGAAATTACGCTATGACTTTGAGAGTATTCGCTCTAACTTGATGAATCGTGACCCGTCTCCCTCTTTGGATGTTTGCTTTAGGGAATTACTTCGTGAAGAGCAACTCTTGTCACACAAAATGCTTTCAAGAAAGAAAATGATGTCACTGTTGCATTTGCTACTCAAGGTAAAGGAAAGGGCAGGGATATGAGTAGAACTCAATGCTACAATTGCAAGGAATATGGTCATATTGCTAGCAATTGTAGCAAGAAGTTTTGTAATTATTGTAAACAACAAGGACATGCACATTATCAAAGAGTGTCCCACGCGCCCTCAAAATCGTAGGATCAATGCTTTTCAAGCTGGGATAAATGGTTCCACTAATGATAACTCATCTTCAGGACAAGTTCTTACTCCTGAAATGGTACAACAAATTATCGTGTCAGCCTTTTCAGCATTGGGATTACAAGGTAATGATGTTACATCTAATTTTTGGATTGTTGATTCAGGTGCTTCCAATCACATGACCAACTCAACGAGCATCCTAAAAAATGTTCGCAAGTATCAAGGTCCATCACAAATACAAATTGCCAATGGTAGTAATTTACCCATTACCAAGGTTGGGGACATTACTCCAACTTTCAAGAATGTTTTTGTTTCACCAAAGCTCTCAACTAGTCTTATTTCAGTTGGACAATTGGTAGATAACAATTGTGATGTGAATTTTTCTCGTAATTAGGCAAAAGTAAAACTTTTCCTTTTCCTAATTTTGGTAGTCGTGCAACAAAGTGTTTTGATGTCATTCATAGTGATGTTTGGGGAATTTCACCAATTATTTCTCATGCTCATTTCAAATACTTTGTGACATTCATAGATGATTATAGTCGGTTTACATGGGTGTATTTTCTTCGATCCAAATCTGAGGTATTTTCCATGTTCAAGACATTTTTGGCTTACATTGAGACTTAATTTTCTACATGCATCAAATTATTAAGATCTGATTCTGGTGGAGAATATATGTCTTATGAATTCAAAAAATTCTTGCTTGACAATGAAATTGTCTCACAACACTCTTGCCCATATACACCACTACAAAATGGAGTTGCTGAACGAAAAAATGTCATCTTTTAGATGTCACTCGTACTTTATTGATTGAGTCCTCTGTACCAGCTAAATATTGGGTGGAAGCTTTGTCTATTGCTGTCTATTTAATTAATAGATTGCCATCTAAAGTGCTAAATTTTGAGTCTCCATATTTTCGTCTTTATCACCAAAATCCTAACTATAGTGATTTTCATACATTTTGGTTGTGTTTGTTTTATGCATTTGCCTCCTTCGCAGCGCAATAAACTTTATGTACAGTCTACTAAATGTGCTTTTATGGGTTATAGTACTTCACAAAAAGGTTTTATTTGCTATGATCCATGTTCTCACAAATTTCGTATTTCTAGAAATGTTTTCTTTGAGAATCAATATTTCTTTCCTACGATTGTAGATCCATCTTATGTTTCTCCTCTTCTTCCTACTTTTGAGGATTTATCATCTTCTTTTAAGAGGTTCAAACCTGGATTTGTGTATGAACGACGTCGGCCAACTTTATCCTATCCCGACACTGATCCGCCACCTGAAACTGTACCACAACTAGAATATGAGAATTCTTCAAGGTCTGGTCCTCTTGAGCCTACTCGACGATCTACTAAAGTATCTCGTACTCCCAATTGGTATGTCTTTTCCTCTACTTTATCCAACATATTTGTTCCATCTTATTACTCACAAGCTTCCAAGCATGAATGTTGGCAGAAAGCAATGGAGGAAGAACTTTTGGCTCTTAAAGAAAATGACACATGGGACATTGTTTCATGTCCTTCAAATGTCCGCCCTATTGGATGTAAATGGGTTTATTCAATCAAACTTCATTCTGATGGATCTCTTGATCGGTACAAAGCTCGATTGGTTGTTCTTGGTAA
>JAJOOR010025862.1:0-13049 GCA_036250505.1 Solanum acaule | reverse complement strand
CTAATTGAATATAATTGTTGGTTAAAGTAAAGTCTAAACCATTTTCCTCGTGGGATCGACCCCAACCTACAAGTTGGGTTCTTTACTTGATAACGATCACTTATGCTTCTTTAGGGAGGTGTAATTTGAGCGTATCATCACGCCCCGAGACAACACCCCAGATGTGGCTGGCACTCGAGAACTATTAATGGCCCCAAGCGAACCCTTGGCCTGGCTTACTTATTCAGCGGAAGATTTAAACATAAGAAACATAACTCATGCAATAACTTAAGAAATAATAACTTAGCTAAAATGGCAACTCAATTCTTAAACGTATACAATTGAAATGAAGAAGACTAAAGAACTATAACTATCTGTCTATGAATCCTCTAAAACAAGAAGGGTGTCGGGACAAGACCCCCGATCATCCTAATAATGAAATACTGAAAGCAAAGTAAAAGGAGTCCTCCAAAATGCAAGGAGGCTCACCAACTGACTATGAGTGCTCAAATGGATTAACGAGGCGCTGGATGATGATCTGGTTAACTATGTCTGCATCATAAGATGATGCAGGCCAGCTGACATCAGTACATTGAATGTACGAGTATGTGAGTTGGAATGTTAAACATAACATAGGCTTGAAAAGAATCTGAAAGGAACACTTACCTTCGCTTTACTCAACTCATGAATAACTTAACTCAATATAAAGCAATAAAAGACATGCAATCTATGGAAAACATCTTAGTTCGTTAAAGAAAATGCAATAACAAACTCAACTTTACTCATTTAATAAAGTAATATAGTTTCTGTGGGAGTTTCTCTAACTGACAACCACCACTATGAGCCTAAATGCTGATACATCGTCTTGCGCACGCAGCTAAAACTGTCCTATACTTTGCCGTCATATAGAACGCCTTCATTAAGTGGATCCACTAGTCTATGCTAAAAAGCACACTTAAGGATTCATCTAAAAAGTATGATCCTTTACTACCCATGATGGCTACATGGTTTATGGAGACTTGAGTTATTATGAACTCATCTCCATATCGGTGCTCAATACTACTCCCAAAATACTCAGCTCATATGTCTAAAAACATAACTTCTTTCTTTGGTTTGAGATAATTACTCAAAACTCCACTTAAAAGCTATCTTGGAATCGATGTTCCCTTTTCTTGCTCAAAACTCTTTTTGAAATCTCAGTTTCCTCTTATCTTAAATGTAAAAACATTTAATCTTGGGACTACTTAGTTCCCATAAAATCATTGAAAAAATGAACTTTACTCTTACTATTTACTCAACTCAAAGTTTAAGTCTTAAAAACAAAGTTGAAACGTTCGTAAAAGACTTTTGAAAACTTTATAAACTTCTCTTAACTTGACTCTTAAATTTACTTGACTTGACTCTTAACTTCACTTGACTTGACTCTTAACCTTCCTTGAATTGAATTACGGATTGAATGATTGTGATTTGTGATAGGAACGATCTCATGATGTTTAGGAGTGTTTTTACATAGTTAATCATGAGAAAAGATGAAGAAATCACTATCTGTAACCTAGTCTGCGACGCATAGATGTATTTAATTATTTGATCGCAAAAATACATTTTGAGGCAGAATGATCCATGACCGCTCCGCTTCGCGAAGAAAATTTTGTCAATCCAAAGGAATAGTTCCGCGTCGCGGATCTGGTACCCAGATTTGCCAGACTTGTTCCTTCTTCATTTTCTAACCTCAATTCACCTAAATTCGGTTCTTTTTCTCATATTCCCTTTAGATTTAGATACCCAGTACGTATACACAAGAATCTAACTCAAACAACTCAAGGAGACAACATTTTAACCTCATGGAACTCTTCAATCTCAACCTAACTCAAAAACGAAGGCCAATTTCAAGAACACCATTCAAGATTCATCAATTTTCAACTTTCTAGAATGAACTTCGCTGAAATAAACATGATTGGCGTGTGGGTGAACGAACCCAACGCTATGAATGACTAACATACCTTGTAGGATCAAATCCTTCATGAAACCCGCAATCAATTCCTTACGAAGACGACAAAATCTTGATCTTTCTTCCCCTTTCTCCTCCTTTCTCTTTTCTTCAAGCCCTAGCGTGAACTTCAACTTTTCTAAACTGACCAAAAGTCTGATTTTACCCCAATTAAACTCCTAAAATAAATTAAAATAATTAGGTAAGGAAAAGACTAAAATACCCTTCCAAAATCCAGTTTTAGACTTTCCTTATTTGAACGGCCCGACTTCAAATGGGCATATCTCATACGAACTGGGAATTGTACAAACTTGTCCGCGTTGCAAAGATTATTCCAAGATCTTTCCTACGATATCTGGAACAACACCTAACTCATCCTGAGCTAGGTGTTATGGTCGTTTGAAGTTGATCAAAAATCAAAACTTAACATACTTGACAAATTTTCCAAATTTTTATATACCTTCGAAAAATGGCTATTTCCAATTCTTAACTTCTTCTTAGTTATTTCAATTTGTGAGATGTTAAAGATCTACCAGGTCGAACGAAGTATAAACCAACTAGTGTATGATTATTCGACTTCAAAATAATTTTAACACCCCGTACCCAGAAAGAACTAGAAAGAAGTTAAAAAGTGGAAATAGTCATTTTTGGAAAGAAAATAAAAATCTGGAAAATTTGTTAAGTATGTTAAGTTGGATTTTTTGTCAAATTCAAATGACCATAACTTCTAGCTCAAGATGAGTTAGGTGTGTTTGCAGATATCGTAGGAAATATCTTGGAACAATCTTTCCAATGCCGCTGATTTCGCGCGATTCTGAGTTCGTGTGAGTGAGATATGCTCATTGGAAGTTGGGTTGTTCAAATAAGGAAATGTCCAATCCGGATTTTAGAGGGGCATTATGGTCTTTTTCTTACCCAATTATTTTATTTCTTTACAGGGTAATTAATTGGGGTCTAAACTGATCTTAGTCAGTTTATGCTTTTGGAAAAAGAGTTAGGGTTTTGAGAAAAGAGAAAAGAAGAGGAGAAAAGAGGAAAGGAAGCAAGAATCGTCAAGATCTTCACGAATCGCTTGTGGATTTCATCAAGGGGTGATCCTTACGAGGTGTGTGATTTCACACAGCGTTGGGTTCATTCATCCACACGCCAAACATGTTTAATTCAACGTGAATTCGTCCTAAAAATTGAAAGTTTGAATGTTCTTGATGTGTGTTCTTGAATTTACTTTCGTTCTTGAATTTGGGATGATATTGAGGAATTCTTGAGAGTTTAAGGTCGATTTTAGAGTTGTTTTGAGTTAGGTTCTTGGGTGCATTTATTGGGTATCTGAATCTAAAGAGGATTTGAGAAAAAAAAATCGAAATTAGGTGAATTGGGGCTAGAAAATGAAGAAGAAAAATGTCAGGCAAATCTGGATCCCCAAGCCGCGTCGCGGACCTGCCCCATAGTTTCGCAAAATTCTTCCTCACGTTGCGAAGCGGTCATGGACCTATCTGCTTCAAAAGGTATTTTCACGACAAAAATTTAAATACATCTCCGCGTCGCAGACTAGCTTTTAGACAGTGAATTCTTGATATTTTCTCATGTTTAGCTATCTAAAAACACTCCTAAACATCTTGAGATCTATCCTATCACAAAACTCAATCCTTGAATCCATAATTCAATTAATGGACCAGTTAAGAGTCAAGTCAGGAGAAGTCAAGAGTCAAGTTAAGAGAAGTTCATAAAGTTTTCCAAAAGTCTTTTACAAATGTTTTAACCTTGTTTTAAGACTTGAGTTTTGAGTTGAGTAAATAGTAAAGTTTGAAGTTCATTTGTTCAAAGTATATGGGGACTATGTATTCCCAAAGAGTTTAAAATGTTTTCACATTTAAACAAGAAAGGAAACTGATATTTCCAAAAGAGCCTTTGAGCTAGTTTTTCATTAAAGAGCCTTTGAGCTAGTTTTTCAGTAAAGAGCCTTTGAGCTAGTTTTTCAGTAAAGAGCTTGTTGAAATCTGCCTCATGAGCTGTTAATTGATGTGGAGTTGGCATAATGACATGGTTGCTGATGTGTTTTCTGTTTTCAGAAGATAGATATTATATGTTTTTGTCTTTCAGTTGTGAGTTTCCTAGTCTTTAGGCATGTAGAGTTGTTGGTAGACTTAGTGCCTAGTTAATAGGAAGATTCTGTTTTTCAGTTACTGCATTATTTACTGCAGATTGTTAGGAGTTCCTTTTATTTTAAATATTTCTTCTTTCAGCTTAATAAAATATCTCTTTTTCTTCTTCTGTCGTATGTTTTTCTTTAGCTGTTAACACCAACAAATTGTTATCAGAGCCAGGTTCTTAAGGGACTTGTGAGTGTAGTCTGAGTGAACCATCAACAAAGTCCCTACCTGTTGCCCTGAAAAGCCATCAGAACACATGGATTCAGAACACTCTTCTGGTTCTTATGCTATTTCTCCACCAGTGTTTGATGGAGAGAACTACCAGGTATAGGCTATCAAGATGCAAACTCACATGGAGGCATGTGATCTCTGGGAAGTAGTAGAGGAGGATTACAAAATTCCTGTTTTACCAAGCAATCCAACAATGGCTCAGATCAAACTTCACAGGGAAAGGAAGACAAGAAAATCCAAGGCGAAATTTTGCTTATATGCTGCACTTTCACCTACAATTTTTTCTAGAATCATGACGTTTGAATTGGCAAAAGAAATCTGGGATTTTCTAAAAGAAGAGTACCAAGGAGATGAGCGAATCAAAGGTATGAAAGTTATGAATCTCATTAGAGAATTTGAGATACAAAGAATGAAAGATTCTGAAACTGTCAAAGAATACTCAGATAGGCTTCTTAGCATTGTGATCAAAGTAAGAATGTTGGGCAATAAGCTTCCCGATAGCAGAGTTATTGAGAAACTTCTTATTACATTACCTGAGAAGTTTGAATCAACCATTGCTTCCTTAGAAAATACTAAGGATTTGTCAAAGATCACTTTGGCAGAATTACTAAATGCATTGCAGGCACAAGAGCAAAGAAGGTTAATGAAACAGGAAGGGTCTGTAGAAGGTGCACTTCAGGCCAAGTTGCAAAACTATCCTGGAAACAAATACAAGAAAATCAAAGGGAAGAAGAATTATGCTGAAAATAATCAGGTTTCCGCTGGTAATGGAAGTAGCCACAATTCAGGCAGCAACAGAGGAGAAAAATTCCCTCCGTGTCAATATTGTGGAAAGAAGAATCATCCTCACTTCAAATGCAGGAGAAAGCTGGATATG
Source organism: Solanum acaule (assembly GCA_036250505.1). Lineage (NCBI taxonomy): Eukaryota > Viridiplantae > Streptophyta > Magnoliopsida > Solanales > Solanaceae > Solanum > Solanum acaule. The sequence continues at coordinate 7,825 of JAJOOR010025862.1, read as the reverse complement.
AGATGCCGAAAATGTCAAAAACATGGGTATACTGAGATCATCTGGAAGGAAAAAGGACAACAACAACAAGGAAAAGCTCAAGTTGTAAATCAGCATGAGGAAGAACAACTATTTGTTGCATCATGTTTTGCATCTAGTAATTTAAGTGACAGTTGGCTTTATTGATAGTGGTTGTACAAACCACATGACTAGTGATGAAAAGCTTTTCAAAAGGCTTGATAGAACAACAACACCAAGAGTCAGGATTGGTAATGGAGAATACCTCCTTGCAAAAGGAAAGGGGACTGTGGCTATTGAGAGTTATACAGGTACAAAACTTATTTCTGAAGTTTTGTTTGTTCCTGAACTTGATCAGAATTTATTAAGTGTTGGACAACTACTTGAAAATGGGTTCAAATTATTTTTTGAAGATAAGGCGTGTCTGATCATTGATCCAAGTGGTCAGGAACTATTTAGAATTAAAATGCAGGGTAAAAGCTTTTCTTTGAATCCAATGGAGGAAGAACAAATAGCTTTTCCAAGTCAGTCCAGTGTTGCAGAAACTTGGCACAAATGGTTGGGTCACTTCCACCACAGGGCGCTTTTGTATATGCAGAAAAAAGGGTTGGCAAAAGGTTTACCTCCACTTGAAGAGGAACTCCCAAGTTGTGAGGCATGTCAATTTGGTAAGCAGACAAGATTGCCATTCCCAAAATCAACTTGGAGAGCGACTCAAAAATTGCAGCTGATTCATACAGATCTTGGAGGCCCCCAAAGAACTCCATCATTGAAAGGAAGCATGTATTACATAATTTTTATTGATGATCTAACAAGGATGTGTTGGATATACTTCTTAAGATTCAAATCGGAGGTTGCTGAAGTTTTTTGGAAATTCAAAGCCTTGGTAGAAAATCAAAGCGGCTGCAAACTACAAGTGCTCATATCAGATAATAGGACTAAGTACACTTCAGATCAGTTCAAAAACTTTTTTGAAGTTGCTGGAATAGAGCATCAACTTACTACTCCATATACTCCCCAGCAAAATGGAGTAAGTGAAAGGAAGAATAGGACCATTATAGAGATGTCAAGGTGTATGTTGCATGAGAAAGAGCTTCCCAAAAAGTATTGGGCAGAGGCAGCCAATACTGCTATATTTTGTTGAATAGGCTGCCTACAAAGGCAGTGAATGATCAAACACCTTTTGAAGCTTGACATGGGTACAAACCTTTACTAAGGAATCTCAAGATTTTTGGTTGCTTATGTTTTTCTCACATACCTCAGCTGAAAAGGGATAAACTTGACAAGAAGGCAGAACCTGGAATTTTCATTGGCTATAGCCTGCAGTCAAAAGCTTTTAGAATTTTCCAACCACAAACTGGAAAAATTTTGGTAAGCAGAGATGTGGAATTTGTAGAACAAAATCAATGGGATAGGGATGGAGAAAAGCAAGAAAGAGAAGCTAATGAGTTGCACAATTTTGAGGAACGAGTAGATCATCCTCCCATTTGAGGAACCAGATCACTCTCAGATATCTATCAAAGATGCATTGTAGCCGTATTTGAACCTGCTGAATATGCAGAAGCTAAAAGAGACAAGAAATGGATAGTCGCAATGCAGGAGGAGCTAACCATGATCGAGAAAAATGACACATGAAAGCTGGTAGAAAGGCCTCCAGACAGAAAGGTTATTGGTGTTAAATGGGTTTACAGAACTAAGCTAAATGCAGATGGTTTGGTGAACAAACACAAAGCTAGGCTTGTGGTGAAGGGTTATGCTCAGATTTTTGGTGTAGATTTTTCTGAAACATTTGCACCAGTCGCAAGACTTGACACAATCAGGCTTCTTTTGGCAATTGCAGCACAAAAGGGTTGGAAAATCTACCAACTGGATGTTAAATTAGCCTTTTTGAATGGTTTCTTGCAGGAAGAAATCTATGTTGAGCAGCCTGAAGGATTTGTTGCAGAAGGACAGGAAGACAAAGTCTACTTGCTGAAAAAGGCCCTCTATGGATTAAAACAAGCTCCAAGGGCTTGGTACAGTAGAATCAATGATCATCTTTCTGACTTAGGTTTTCAGAAAAGCCCAAGTGAATCAACTCTTTACATAAAACATGTTAACTCTGACATTACTATAATTTCTTTGTATGTTGATGATCTTTTGGTAACAGGGAGTAATGTTGTGCTCATAGAAGAGCTGAAAAAGGAGATGATGAAAGTCTTTGAAATGAGGGATCTCGGAGAGATGGCTTTCTTTCTTGGAATGGAGGTTAAACAAATCCAAGATCAAATATTCATTTGTTAGAAAAAGTATGCAAAAGAAATTCTGAGGAAATCTAGAATGGACGTTTGCAAAAGTATGAGTACGCCTATGAATCAAAAGGAGAAGTTAATGAAGGACGATGGTGCTGAACGAGTACAAGAAGGAAGCTACAGAAGCTTGATAGGACGTTTGATGTATCTTACAGCAACAAGGCCAGATATATTGTATGTTGTAAGTGTCCTATCCCGATTCTTGATTTCTCCTAGTGAATTGCATATGCAAGCTGCAAAAAGAGTACTCAGATATGTCAAAGGCACAATGGACTATGGAGAAATTTAGCAAATGCCAGAATTTTAAACTTTAAGGATTTTCTGACAGTGATTGGGGTGGTTTTGTTGAAGATATGAAAAGTACTTCAGGGTAGTGTCTTATTTTTGGCGCCGGATGCTTTTCTTGGTGTTCGAAAAAATAAGAGATTGTTGCTCAATCAACTGCAGAGGCAGAATTCATTGCTGCTACAACTGCGGTCAATCAAGCTTTATGGATAAAGAATTTTTTTTGCGATCTTGGGTTGGAGATGAAGGAAAGCACTGAGATATTTGTGGACAACCAACCTGCCATTGCTATTTCTCACAATCCAGTTTTTCATAGAAAGACCAAGCATTTCAATGTGAAGCTATATTTTCTTAGAGAAGTGCAAGAGGATGGTTTAGTGAATTTGGTATATTGCAGAATGGAAGAGCAGCTGACTGATATTTTTACAAAAGCTCTTTCGGCAAGCAAATTTGAGTTCTTGAGAAAGGAACTTGGAATTTGCAGCTCTTGATGCAAAGAGGAGTGTTGAAATCTGCCTCATGAGCTGTTAATTGATGTTGAGTTGGCATAATGACATGGTTGCTGATGAGTTTTCTATTTTCAGAAGATAGATATTATTTGTTTTAGTCTTTCAGTTGTGAGTTTCCTAGTCTTTAGGCATGTAGAGTTGTTGGTAGACTTAGTGCCTAGTTAATAGGAAGATTTTGTTTTTCAGTTACTGCATTATTTACTGCAGATTGTTAGGAGTTCCTTCTATTTAAATATTTCTTCTTTCAGCTTAATAAAATATCTCTTTTTCTTCTTCTGTCGTATGTTTTTCTTTAGCTGTTAACACCAACAGAGCCTTTGGGCTAGTTTTCAGTTAAAGAGTAAATGCTTTCACAATAAAGCAAAAGAGGAAACTTTGATTTCCAAGATAGCCTTTGAGCTAAGTTTTTGAGCAATTATCTCAAATCACAGAAAGAAGTATGTTTTTAAAAAAAAAACTAAAGAGCTAGTATCATATTTTGGGAGTAGTATTGAGCACCGATATAAGGGAGAATTCAGACAACTCACAGCCCCCCATAAACCATGTAGCCACCATGGGTAGAAAAGGGTCATACTTTTTAGATGATTCCTTTAATGCTTTTTAGCATAGACTAGTGGATCCACTTAGTAGTTCAGGTTTTATACTCATGGCAAGGTCTAGGATGGCCCTGGCAGCGTGAGGCAAAACGTTGTATCATCACGATATCTCTTAAGTGATGGTTATCGGTTAGAGAAACCCCACATCAGTATTTTTTTTTTTTATATATATCAGAAATATTTGTATTTTCATATACAAATAGAGTTCATATTGTATCTTTGCATACATACAAAAGTTATTATTGTATTTCTAAATACACAGAGTTGAAAACCATGTTTTAAAGCTTTTCTTTATAATGCAATTATTTACACTTCTTTATATTGAAATCAGTTGAGTTGAGTTGAGTCAGGTAAGTTCTTCAGTTCCTTTCAAGCTTATGTCTTGTTTAAGAATTCCCCTCGCATACTCGTACATTCAATGTAGTGATGCCATTTGGCCTACATCTTATTATGATATAGACACAGGTAACCAGGATCAACATCCAGCGCATCGTTGATTCTAGTTGAGCTCCAGAGTTTATTGGGGAGACTCCTTACTTCCGGAGGATCTCTTTTTATTGCTTTTCAGTATTTAGTTCATTAGGATGTCGTAGGTCTTGTCCCGACAACCATCTCAGTTATTAGAGGCTTCATAGATAGATAGTCAGTTAGTTCATTTGTTTTTACTTTGTTATTGGCTTATGTTCAGATTTGAGTTGCCACTTTGGCTAAGTTAAATGTTTATTTTTAAAACATTATGAGTTAAGTTTGAGACAGTTGAGTTATCTTGCATTTGAGTTCTTTTCTTAATGCTTAAAGTTTTCTGCTGTGTAAGTAAGCCCGGCCAAGGGTTCGCTTGGGACCAACAATGGTTCTTGAGTGCCGGTCACGTCCAGGGTGTAGGCTCGAGGCGTGACAATAATATTAAGAGATCATTGAAATTGATCAATTATAAATTAACAACATGTAGGCGTATGTGTGAATATTAATTTTATAATATAAATGTTACAAGTTTAGATAGACATAATTAAACTAATAACAAGTAGTTGACGTATTTGAGAAAACAGATTGATAAGTTGTTCTACTGCTAAATGACTAAAATAACTTAAATATTTTGTCAAAAAAATATACATCAAATTTAAATCTTTAAACAAAAATATAAGGGACGACCAATACGAATTATCAAAGAAAAAGTTAGGTATTTTATTTTGGGAAAAATAAAATACTAAGGATAAATTAGTAAAAAAGTTGTTCAAAAAAAATACTTATTATATATATATATATATATATATATTCATACTAAAAGTAGGAGGCTCCAACCATCATAGTTGGATTACAATTTTGTTCCTACAAGAAATCAGAATATGATAAAATATCTAATTGAATATTAAATACTAATATTTTAATTTCCTTGGAATACAAACGAAACAAATTAAATGTTACCAAACTGTTTGTTTTCCTTTATTTATCAACAATTTATTGTCTTGTAAACGTTGCCAAACTCTTTGTTTTCCTTCCTTTATTAATTTAATCTAATAATCAATTTATATCAAAGTCTGATCATTTAGCAATCTTATATAAATGGACATCATGAATATGTCTAGCCCTCACAATTGCATAGAAAAAAACTCACCAGGTATACGTTGAATCTTTTAATCATTCGATGTAAATATTATGCGATCATATTTTTTTTATGTTATGTCAAGTTTATGTTGAATCATTTACTCATTCTATATGTAAAATCATGCCATCATATATTTTGGCATTGTAAAATATCCTGAAAAAACCTCGAATTTTAGAATTTCTTGTTATGTAAAAAATTCTCAGAACACTACAAAATCTTCATTCATCACCGAAGAAAAGAACATTTTCAGGATCAATTCAAATTTATTTTTAATAACTTTTATCTGTTTTATTTTGTTACAAGTAAGATGTTATATTCTGTTGTTACTTTTAATAACTTTTTACAACACCTTCTTGGTGCTGTACTAATAATTTCTTATGCACTATAATTTCTAATTGCTTATGGGATTGTTAAAATGTAATATCAATATTAGTAAAAGTTTAAAAATACTATACAGAAAGAGTTAAGTAGTCAATACATCAAGAGATCTCATAGTCAATACTATTCAATTTATCATTTGCTATAAAGACAAAAAATTTTATTATAGTTCTTTTAATTGCCTACTTGATTCAAGGCATCGCAAAATTTGTAAAAGTTTTATACTTTAATAGTTACTTATTTTAATATATATATATATATATATATATATATATATACACACACGCGCAACCCACACCTCCCTTTATTTTGTTTATTTATTGTGTTGTTTTAGTAGTCAGACAAAATATTTCTTTAGTCTAGACTTGACATTTAGTTTCAGACTTTCATCGTATTTTAAAAGCTCTTGTACTGATGACACTAAATTTTGGACTGATATTTTAGATTTTCCGCATTTCATATTGTGAAAGACTTAGTGTTAGGGATATTTCGTTTGTCTCTTACTTTTACCATTATTATATTAAATTGAACTGATAAATTATTGGATTTACTTTCTTAAAAAAACACAATGGCAATCAAATAAGACATAAAAAAACAGTACATACATATTGCCAAGTTGAAGAAATCTACAATAGAATAAGTGATTAAAGTTTTAATCGTTTGAAGAAGAGGTAATACTACCTTAAAAATCATACAAAAATGTTAATGGTAAGGGTCTTCACTGGCAATTATATTCATTGAAGAAGAGGTAATACTATCCTAATCTTGTAAGATATTTAATTGTTATCAATCTGTGTTTAAAAAAAACCAGAATTACTGATTTCAATAAACTTTGCAAAAACGCGAAGTAACCAAAGTTTAATAAACCAGTAAGAATAGATGAACAGAAATTAATTGACAAAACTAAAATCTGTAAAAACGTACCACAATCTAGAAAAAATGGAATCAGAAAAGATCAAGCCCACTGAATGCACGGTGTCCCCTTAAGGAAATTATTCCCCTCTAGTATCCGAGGTTTGATTTGGAATATGTCCTCCTAGGATAAAATAATCTCAATCACCAGTTTATTGATATCCAAAACTCTGGTGTCAGCGAACCACTCAACAGCAATAAAGTACACGAAGAAATTTTGTGCAGAAGAAGAAGAAGAAATCAGAAAAATTCGTAAGGAATAATTCTGAACAATCAATGTATTTATATGCAAGAGGAACTGGTTCCGAAAGGTTGCAATCCTTTCATAATCCACACGACCGTTCATGAAAGTTTGCAACCTTTCAAACGGTCATGGTTGTTTCTGAAAGTTGCAACCTTTCAGAACAGTCACTTCCAACGGCGGGAAATTCAAATAAAATGGGAAAGATTAAAATAAAACGGGTCGCGCGTGGATCCGAGTCGGGTCGGGTTAATTAACTAATTAATTGAAACGCTTCGGTTAATTAACTAATTAAAACGTTGGCCATTTAATTTAATTTAATTAAATAAATAATTAAAACAAACTTTGTCCAAAAACATAATCTCTCGATCGATCATTTTCCAAAGCCAAAGCCAAAGCCGAAGCCGAAGCCGAGCCGAGCGAGCAACGACAATGGCGGCGCGAGGGGGGTTCCCTCTTTCCAACCCTTTTAACAATTAATAGGAGTGTTTCTATATTTAAACTTTCTTATTTTCTTTCCACCACCGATGAGGGACAAATGCCTTTTCAATACAGCATAAGAGGACTTTTCAAGTTCTCAACTCTTCAAGTTCCAACTTTTCAAGTTCCTCTCTTTTCATCTTCCCTCCATTTCCCATTACTCTTGCTACATACCCAACAATCCTCCACATTAATGGGGAATGGTTATAACATAAGGAATGCACGGACGAGTGTGAACTTTACAAGGAAGAATCAATTGCATCTAGATAAGTAGGTTTCCCCTTGGACTTTCCATGGTGAACATATGTCGGATATACTCGGTCAATCGGTAGATGCGATATCTTTGAACCGTCGAGCTTTGGTGTATACCTAGACAACCATATGTCACACAATTAACCCTTTACCGTTTATGGTTCTGACGATTGTGTTCGTTTCAGCCATGAACACTTCCTGGTTTCATGAGTGTATAGAGAATAGGCTTTTGACATAAAATTCTCTTTGAAGCGGCTTACACTTCACACTCACATAGGTGA
>JAJOOR010025861.1:0-13889 GCA_036250505.1 Solanum acaule | reverse complement strand
CCCCTATAAATACCCTTCCCCCCCCCCCCCCCCCCAAATTCTTTCCGCCATATTCAATTTCATTTCTCTCATGGCGAATCCAAAGCAATCGACGATCTCCTCCGGTAGCCAAGCCGGTTACAACAACGAGATACAGCATTGATACTAATTGAGTAATTGTTTAACCGATTGAAATGTAGCTATACCTCTTTTATCGCCGTTGATTTTCATCGCCTGAATCTAGCAATTTAACGGCAGCGATAAATTCAATTTTCGGTAGTAAGGAGGAGGTGAAGAAGGAGAAATCGCCTGAAGTTTTGGTGTTTCCGAAGGGGCAACATCCTGTGACGCCGTCATGCTAAGAGGCAACGACTCCGTAAGTGCCGTTTGTATAATGTTCGGGAAATATAGACCGGTGATGAAAATAGTGATTTATTTTGAACTTTTTACTTCGTTTTATGGCGGATATCAAGTATACGAGTACATTTTTTGGTGACCGTCGGCGACCAAGCCGGTTGCAAGGACGAGCTCCAGCATCGATACAAATAAATTATGCATCGATTGGTATGAGGCTATACCTCTTCTATAACTGTTTATTTCATAGCTGTATCTAGCAATTTAACGGCAGCGATAAGTTAAATTTCCGGCAGTAAGGAGTAGGTGAAGGAGAAAATTGCCGGCAGTTTTGATGTTTCCGAAGTGGCAACATCCTGTGACGCCGTCATTCTACGAGGCAACGACTCTGTAAGTGCCGTTTGTATAATGTTCAGGAAATATAGACCGGTGATGAAAACAATCTAATAGTGATTTATTTTGAACGTTTTACTTCGTTTTATGGCGGATATCAAGCAAGCCAGTACATTTTCAGGTGACCAGCAGCGACCGAGCCGGTTGCAACGGCGAGCTCCAGCGTCAATACAAATAAATTGTGCAACCGATTGGAATGTAGGTATTCCTCTTCTATCGCCGTTGATTTCATCGCCTAAATCTAGCAATTTAACAGCGGCCGATGAATTCAGTTTCTGGTAGTAAGAAGGAGGTGAAGAAGGAGAAATCGCCGGCAGTTTTGGTGTTTAAGAAGTGGCAACATCCAGAGAGAAAACAACCTCTCTACCTCTCCAAGGTATGAATAAGGTCTATCAGTCTGCTGTTGTTGTATACTAGTCCATTTACATATTAATGATCTAGATTTATTTAACTAAACAGTAATCTTAATCATGCTTAGTATATCTTTATCGTAGGGAAAAAGATACTGTGTAATTTTAGTAAGAATTCTTCCAATATAATCATCAGAGTTAAATTATAAACATATCAGTTCAACAAACAATTAATAGATGAGAAGATTTGCTATTGGCTTAACAAATTAATCAGAGCTACAAAATACAGAAGTTGTTGCTAGCTAACGAGGCGGGTTAACGCTGGAATAGTTGAAAACAGAAAAAAATGATATGTGGACGGATTAATGCGGGTTAAAAAGTCTTTGCAGGTTAAGCCTGAACCCGTCCTGTCCCCTCCTGTCCCTCTATCTCTACACTGGCCTAACACATCATTTGTTAGCAAAAATCATTCCAACACGATTCGTATTCACCTCACATAAGTAGAAAATATTGTTATCCATTCAACGAATATAAGGTGTATTGAACTAGAAACTGAAGATATTGCACAATTTCATAATGTATTGAGGTGAAAAGAAATCATAAATGCAGCATTATCATACATGGCCATTTCAAATAGGTTCATTGTTTTGGCTTAGAATACGATTAATCCACCATGAGCTACATGAGCCTTTTTTTCTCGCCTCATATATGCTCCTGATGTGATTAATCCACTACAAAGTACAAATAGGTACATTGTTTTGGTGTAGTTTATTTTGTTATCACAAATAATATGCTCTTGCAGCTATGATGTGTGGTGTCTTCATACTATAAAATGTTATTGGTGGAGTCTGAGGCGAGTCCAAAATTTGAACATTATCAGTTCTTCAAAATTCTACTAGAATCCTATTAATTTATTGGTGGAGCCAGAGGCAGAGCCCTTCTGCTGATGTAGTCATAAATGTCTATTACTAAAAGAGTTAGAAATGATGCACAAATATATATTGTATCGAGGTGAAAAGAAACCTTGAACATGACATTGTTCATACACGAGCTTCTCCGATACAAATGGGTCACTTCATATAGGTTGATTGTTTCAACTCAAAATACGGTTAATTTTTCTCTCCTCGTATATGCTCTTATAGTATATACATCTCGTGAAAATAAGCATTACTACTTCAAAGAGATAAACCAACAACAACAACATAACCAGTATAATTGTAGAAGGGGGAAACTAGACAACACCATAAGTGGAAAATAGAGATCAATAATAATAATATCGAAGAGTGAGATAGTAATAGTTATAAAATTGATATGGGAGATTAGACAATACCACAACAACAACATAACCAATGAAATCCCACAAGTGCAAAACTAGACAACATCAGAAGTGGAAAATAGAGATCAATAATTCTTATTGTCTATCTTAAGCTAAGTATATCATCTTACCTTACAAAAATAGAACCAATGAACAAAAGACAAAAAGAAAGCAAAATAGACAATAGAGTCACAAAGAGTGGAATGCTTCCTTTGTCTTTCCTCGATATCATCCCTTCAATTATAGGATAATTCACCACCAAGATGAAAAACGAGAGGAACACTTGACCAAACAAATCACTCAATCTCCCTTCTAGAATCACTTTTCCAATAACTCCCCAAGTGAATGAAATCATATTCAATATGACTAATGTAACCAAAGGGACAATTAGCATGTTAGATGCTTGAAAATCATAAATTCCCATTTGGTACCTCTTCAATTGTTCATCATCAACAACTTTATTTGTGGGCAAAAAACTTGCTTTTCTAAAGCCATATAACTTCATGATTGCATCCAAAGTTCCATAGAAATAAGCTGTTATTGATTTTATCATCCATACCCTCCATTCATTCCACCATGTTCTCATTGTCCCTCCAGTGTTTACAACATCCCATAAGTATTTCGAAAGTGTTGACAAGAAAAGAAAAGAATATACAAAGAACCATGGACTTGAGACCTGTGAAAATATAATATAGTTACCATCAAAGTTTATCTCGAAGTTTTAATTGAAGTCCTATATATTGATAGTGGAATAAGAATTTTATGCTAGTCATATAAAAGATAACAATAATGAAGTTAAGTTCACTGATGAGTAAATTAAAGCTTCACACAATCTGGTCACTTAATAGATAATTATAGGTAAATCTCTTGATTATAAGCTCTAATTGAAAATGTAATAAAAATGGTACCTAACCTGCTATCACAGGTTAAAATTTGCTGATAGCATAAAAGAAAATCTTAAAATCATCAGTGTATATAACTTAAATCCAATGGTAATTACTTACTCTGTTTTCAATTTCTCATATATCTGTTGGTTTGAACTTCGATGAAAATCGGGAGCAGGTAAGTTTTTTCAAAGATGTAAGTTAAACCTTAAAATTGATATTTTCTCTTACCGTAGGCTAAATGGGAATGTCATTTAGATACATCACATATATACTTTTACTTGCTGCAGCTCGTAAAATTCACCGATCATTTAAAATATTTTTACACTATTGGTGTATATAAGTTAAATCTTGATGCCTTAGGGTGGTAATGCCATTTAGGAGACAAAACTGAGGAATGATGGCTAAAAACCAATAGATACATGACACATATACTTTTACTTGTTTTAGCTCGTTAAAATTCACCGTTCGTTCAAAATATTTTTGCATTATCAGTGTATATAAGTTAAATCCTCATACCTTAGGGTAAATGGGAATGCCATTTAGGAGACAAAGCTGAGGAATGATAGCTAAAAACCAAGCTGGGAAGCAATAGAGAGGCTGAGAAGCAAGGTAAGCATAACACATGCGTTCAAGGAGAGGCATTCTTGATTTCAAGCCATAGATGAGGGGACAAAATCTTGAGAAAAGAACTTCAGCTAGTCCAGAGTTCCATCTTGTTCCTTGAACTAATGTGTCATTCAAATTTGTTGTACTACTGCCTAAAAATGCTGGCCTTGGAGGGTTACAAAGCACAGATTTCCAGCCTTTGCAATGCATAATGAAACCTGTGAAGTAGTCTTCCACCACTGAATGGTACAGGAATCCTATCTGTATATATAAATGAAGTCAATCAAAGTTAGCACAAATATGATAGAATGAAGAATTGATAGAGTTATGCTAGAGGTGGCAAATTAAAATCAATCCCTTTCTTTAGGTAACTCGTTCGATTTAATGGCGGAGCCAGGATTTTTACTGAGGGAATTCAAAATATAAAGAAGTAAAACACATGAAGAAGGCAAGAGAAATCAAATAGTTTTGACCTTATATACACAACGTAATTTTAGGAGATCCTCACCTTCTACTATTTATACATTGTAGTTACTATTTTTGACCTTATATTAATAATGTAATTTTACACCGAAGGCGTATAGATGAACCCCTTGTGCCTCTAGTTCCGCCCCTAGCCCAACTACCCAAGTTAAAAGGAGGGGTTACATTGATTATCATAACTATCATGTTTGTTTACTTTGACCCAATGGATTGAACTCGAAATGACCCATCAAATTATTGTGTCAAAAATGGTTCAACTCAACAAGTCAAAATGCAACTCAAACCAATGTATAGAAAATAGAATTTGGAGAATTCAAATTACATAAATTTGAGAGGACATAAGCTAATAATTTGACAAAATTACATTAGCATCCACATTCTATTTTCAAAATAAGAAAGTATATAGGGAACATAGGTCATATTGGGGTTGGGCTATGATTCATTATTTGGTCATTTTGACCCAAGAAACTTTGAAGGGGTCGGGACATAAACCATTTATCAATTTGACCTATTTTTCCTCACATCAATTTAACTCAATCCGCATACTTGCCACCTTTAAAATATATATAATTGATTTTCAGCATTAATGTGACTGTCGACTTACCTCTTCTCCCCATTGTGACTCCTCCTCATAGGTGCAAGAGGCTAAAAATCTTGCTTCTTGGATCTTATTGTCAGCAAATTTCTTGATGCCAGTGTCATTTTGCATATCATTAATGCATGTAATAACAGTATTTAGGAATTCATTTGAGGAACCAAAATACTTCTTCAGCTCACTAAGATCCATGTCTGGTTAAAAAGTTAAAAGAATTGCGATTACTACAGTATATATGGATTTTTTTTTTTACTGAAGAGACAAATTTGTCAAGAATTATTGGAGAACATTTTTTTAATGGATTTATAGCAAGTTATATGCACCATCAACTCATTTTAACCAACTACAGCAGAATGTGTTGCTCAGATTCTCTATAAATGTTGCCGAAGAATCCAACATGCATCCATTGGCATTTTTGAAGAGTTCGAACAACACATATAAGTTATTACTCTATTTTTCATATTACTATATCAGGTTTGTTTGCTATGAAAATTTACATGTTATTGTAAGTCAACTTATTTGATCGTATAAAAAATCCATATATTTTGCCCAAGGGTTGTAACCTAGTGGTCAATGAAATGAGTTGAGCACCATGAGGTAGAGACAAAACACTACGTGATTTCATCCCATCTGTTCTAATCTTGGTGAACAGAGTTAGTTGATACCTGCTACTCGTGGGAGGTGACAAGTATCATGTGGAGTAAGTTGCGATGTACACAAGCTGACTTGGACACCACGGTTATCAAAAAAATAAATCATATACTGACAATGTGTGAAACTTAAAATCTTTAATTGATTGAGCAATACCTTTGTGTATAGCAGTCCCATATAGAGCTTTCCTCTTCATATAGAAGCATGTACCAGATAGCATAGGTCCTATAAGCCCATCCATCCCTGGCCACCTGACCTAAATATATAGTAACAGACCAAATTCTTTGTTATACATCAAGTATTTGATAGATATTTACAAGAAATCTGCAGAGAATAGTTATCAAGAGATTTCTCTCTAATTACCAACATAACATAAGGAGTTTAATTTATATACATCGTTAGTGAAAGATTCTTTTACTGTATTAGGTCATCTAAATGATATTTAAAGGTAAATCTCCTTGAAATGTGATATGTGTAATCTTATTCAACAGTTTCATGCTACAACGAAGTTGACTTGATGTTGTAAATTTTTTTACACTGATGGTATATTTAACTTAGAGTCAACAATAACATATATAGTGTAATCCCACAATATGGAGTCTGGGGAAGGTAGAGTATACACAAACTTTATCCCTACCTCATAGAGATAGAGGGGTTTCCGATATGCCCTCGGCTAAAGTAAAGCATCTCAAAGCAGTAATATATTGATGATCTTAATGTATACACATTATTTTACGACGTCAATGTATAAAACTAAAAATCATATATGATATGAAAAACTTACCACAAAACAATTTCTCATGGCAGAATCATAAATATCATTCTTGCTAATGTTGCGAAATCTTTGAGGGAACTGAACAAATGCAAGTGAGGGAGAGATTTTGGGATCAAGGTGAAAGCACATTGCTTGTCTAGCTGAAGATGGATCATTGGAGTGCATATCACAATCCAACATTAATATGTATGGTGAGTTGCTTATGATTCCAGATACTCTAAGCTGCAAAAATAAATAAATCAGATAATTACTCTTAGTCATCGGTGACGGAATCAAGATTTTCATTAAGGGAGTCCAAAATATGAAGAAGTAAACACATAAAAGTCAAAGAAGATTCAACATCTACTAGACATAAATAATAATTTTAATCATGTATAAACATGGTAATTTTCCGCCGAATGAGTTCAATTTTAAAACCCCCTTGGCCCTGGCTATGCCCCTATTATTCACATTTGATATTTTTTTTAAGAAAATATACTCACCCTGTTTTATTTCATGAATCTTAACCTGATTGGACACAAGATTAAAGAATATAATGAATATTTGTGAAACTTATCATCTTAAACATGTCATAACACTCGAGGGAGTGTCATAAAGGGTAAAGAGAATATTTTAATTAAAACATGCTCCGTCAGTTCTAAAGTTTGAATAGACACAAAGCTTAAGAAAGAACTGATGATTTTTCAAACTTGTGGTATTAAACACTCCACAATATTTGTGTGGCTATTAAAGCTTCTAAAAAGAAAAAAACCCGTAACAATAAGTTTAAGAATATAACTAAATTTTTTGAATCTTATTATCCTAAACATGTCATGCCATTCTGAGAGTGTCACAAGGGGGAACAAAAGAATTTGGAATTAAACACTTCTACTTCCTCTGTTCCACTTTATGTGACCCTATTTTCATTTTAGTTAGTTCCAAAAAATAATTGTCTTTTTAAATTTGGAAATACCAACTTAAACTTCCCATTTTATGCTTATTGAGAACTTCTTACAGCTACACAAACGTTAAAACATGTTCAAAATCACAAATTTATAAAAAAATAAAATTCTCTTTTGTTAAATTTCGTGTCCAATCAAATAAATTCACATAAATTAAAACGGAAGGGTACTAAATGTAGAAAGGTGATATTGTTTTTTCACAGACTAAAAATACACATAAATAGCTATTTATAAAAAGGGTGAAAGAGAATTATACAAGAACATTGAGGGCTCCAGCTTTGAAATGATGGGGATGAGAAGTATTTTTCTCCCTTGAAACATAAACAAGAGATGATAGTTTAGCTTTGCCATTATTTTTGGCTCCACAACCTCTTTGGCCTATTATCTGCAAGAAAATTTTGAATTAGTCAGAATCCTAATATAGAAATTAGACATTGGGTGAAGATTGGATTAGTCAGATATCTTAATATAGGTATCGAATATCGAGTAGAAAAAAAATAAAATTAAATTGTTGCAGTAGGTGATATGAAAAAAAGGGATAGTTATACATTTAGCTACTTAAAAAAAGGGATAGTTATACATGGCAATTAGGGTCCTCTGTGTATTATGCCACGTAGGACTCATGTGTCTATTTGTTCAACTTTATACAAGTTTAAGTGTCTACTTGCGCACACCCAAAATTGAAGGTCATGAATATGAAATGAGGTTAAGTTAAAAGACATATTTATGTATTATGCCTATTATATATTATGTCTACATTACATGTTTGTCTATGATACACAACTATTTATATCAATTTCTCATTAAAACTGTACCTCAATTACAGTATCACGATTTGGGCCAAATTGGACTCCAGTATCCTTTGTCCCTCCATTTTCTTGAGCTTTCTTCAACCGCTCCTTGAACTCCTCGTACTCTTTCTACGTATGTAGATGTTAATTATCAATTATCAAACACAAATAAAATGTGGGAAACTAAAATCCATAAATTATACAAGTAAAAGATAATAGCTCAACAAACTATGTATAAAAAGATCACAAGACCCGGAAGGGTGGCTGAGTTGGTGCTACTGTTACAGTAGTATCCCATAAGGGATGCCAGGGATCGAATCCCCTTGCCAACAACTTCTCGATCGAGCTAGTCACATTGAGCTTACCTAGTATGATTTTCATCTTTTGTGAAGGAAAGCGGCTGTGGGTTTCTCCAAGGTTTCAGTGGAAAACATTTTCCATCATACCACGGAAAATAATTTTCTAGAAAATGTCTTTTTGAAAAATAAATGAATTTCCTACTTATTTTCTAGTGTTTGGTAAGCAAGCAAGAAAATATTACCCCAATTTTTTTTAATGTTATCTAGCAAAAGATTGTGGAGGCAAAATGGGATTAAGAGTGGTTGTTGGGGGGCGGTGGCGGGGTGGGATGGTCAACGGGTGGGGGTTGGGAGAATTGGATTGGGAAGAGACAATAAACTTGGAATTTCACTTATACGACTTGTTTACCATACTTTTATTTGGGAAGTTATTATTGACGCCCAATTTTGGCCTAACATTTTCAAAATTCGCAACTTTTGATTTTATTTATTTAATAGTCCAAAATAATTTTTTTTATATATAATTTTAAATAAGTTTATCGACCCTTGGTGAATAATGATTGACCTTTACTAGCAGCCAAAACGGATTTCAAAAAAGGAGACAAGGCTGATTTGTCAAAAGGACATTTTGTCTTTTTTATGGAAATAAAACATCACTTTTTCCCCACTTACTTTTAGACTTTTGTTAAAACATTACATTTTCCCACCTACTTTTAGACTTTCATAAAAGACATCCTATTTAGTCTTTTCTCGTGGAACCTTATCCTATTTCGTTTTTAGGACTTTATTTACAGATGGTATAAGCCATTGTATGTAGTTCACTTGTGTAGAAAACACTAAGAGAAATATTTGTTCATTCTAATTAAATTGTTAATTTTGTTAAATTGCATTTTTTACATGTCATTAGTTACGTTGAATACATATTTTTAGTATTCACGTTTATTCGTCGTTAGTATTCATTTTGATATTTTGCACAATCTAAAAATTCATTCAAATATAGATAAGATTTCATACACAGATATTTTATCAACTAACAATTTTGAGCCAGTCTCAAACCCACAATTTGAGCCCATTGTAAAATTATTTCCTATATAAGTTTTGATTAGGTTAAAAAATAAAGGGGGGTGAAGAAATTTATAGGGTAATTTTCAGTTTTTTTTTAGTCTTAAGAAATTCTCTAGTGTTCATGATTTTCCGGTGACAAGCTCATCGGAGTTCCGCCGGAATCCGGTGAGTCCACCACCCTTGGCTGGAAAAATCTCCATTTTTTTTGTCATTTCTTCCTCCTCTACACAAATTCGCAAACCATTCAGTCTTATCCATAGCCAAACTCCGTAGATCTAAGAAAAATCAAACATAAATCTTCACCTTTTTCTTTAGATTTACGAAGTTTCGATCGTCCCCATCCTAAACCCTTTACATAAATGTGCCGAGCTCTTCAAGGGCTATCCTTTGATATAAATTTTATGTCCAAAATTCATCAAAATATTTTTCGGTGAGCACCCAACTATCTAGGCGTACAACAACTCGCACAACCAGCGAACCACAAGCTTCAGCCATGAACTCCGGCAAGGAGCTCAAAGCTCCAATGAACCGAAGCAACATAAAAACGCAACCAGTTCCCCTCCATTTACCCCTTTTCGATTTTTTTGTTAGTTCGTTCATTTGTTTTTAATACTTCATCATTTTTTAACCTAATCAAAACTTATATAAGAAATAATTTTACAATAGGCTCAAATTGTGGGCTTGAGACTGTGGCCCAAAATTGTTGGTTGATAAAATATTTGTGTATGAAATCTTATCCATATTTGAATGATTTTTTAGATTGTGCAAAATATCAAAATGAATACTAACGACGAATAAACGTGAATACTAAAAATATGTGTTCAATGTAACTAATGACATGTAAAAAATGCAATTAACAAAAATAACAATTTAATTAGAATAACAAATATTTCTCTAAGTGTTTTCTACACAAGTGAACTACATACAATGGCTTATACCATCTGTAAATAAAGTCCTAAAAACGAAATAGGCCAAGGTCGCATGAGAAAAGACTAAATAGGATGTCTTTTACAAAAGTCTAAAAGTAGGTGGAAAAATGTGATGCTTTAACAAAAATCTAAAAGTAGGTGGGAAAAAAGTGATGTTTTATTTCCATAAAAAAAGCAAAATGTCCTTTTGACAAATCAGCCTTGTCTCTTTTCTTGGAATCCGTTTTGGCTGCTAGTAAATGTCAATAATTGCTCACCAAGGATCGATAAACTTATTTAAAATTATATATATAAAAAAATTATTTTGAACTATTAAATAAATAAAACTAAAAAGTTATGAATTTTAAAAATGTTATGCCAAAATTGGGTGTCAATAGTCATTTTTCTTGTAAAAATATTTATTAAATATTTTAACCAATAACATGTAGAAAAATTAAAAAATGTTTTCATCTATACCAAACACACCTTCATGCCTGACTTAATTATTATTTAGAATTGATAAGACTTATACTGCTCGGACTCTTCTAAAAATGTCAATGAGTGCATGTCGAATCCTCCAAAATAGTATATTTTTTAAGGATACGATATAATTTTTGAACAGTCCAAGCAACTTAGGATGAGACAAACTAACTGTAAATAGAGTTTAAAAAATAAAAGTTAAAGCACTACTTTATAGATTAGTTTGACTCAGTTTGAGAAAAGTTAAAGTATACATTTTCTGCAGACAAGATGCAGTGAAGAATAATTTATGAGTTGAAAAGATAATATAAATTAAAAAAGTGGCCTCTAGTGTGATGACAAGTTTGAAAAGATTATTAATTGGGTTTGTATGTCGAGGCTCATGTAAAAAATGATTTAACAAATTCAATGTCTTAAAAAATTACTATAATTAATAATAAAATTAAATAATAAATTATAGTAGTTTTTATTTTTAAACTAAACAAATAAAAATAATTATTTATTTTTTAATATAATAAATAAACATAAACACAAATTATAGCAAAATATTCATACTAAGTCCTTGTTTGTTAAGAGGTGCAAAGTTTAAAGCGAATTAGTGAAAGCCAACGAAAAAATATAAGAATACTTTTAAATTATATTATGAAAATTATAATTTCAAAATAATTTTATCCCCGACCAATCCAAAATCTACGTGACTACCTGAATGTTCTCTCTTTCTAGCAAATAATCTTTGCCGTCATTAATCTCATCATCAGCTGCTTGAAAAAAAGTTTCAGGGCAAATCCTCTTCACTCCAAATTCCCTGCAAAACGGAATCCACACTTCTCCACGCTTCACGAACCGCACACAGCGTCGTAACCGAACCGCCATCGTCGGAAAGGTACACTGTTACCTTCTCCGGCGGATAATCAATCGCCATCGCTGATAAAACAGTGTTCATAACTCCCAACGCCGGTTCCTTTATCGGATCGGCCGTACATACGAAAACGTCGATTGCCGGGAGTTCATCGTCCGGCGGCAAGTTTTCCGGGTAGACGGAGCGGGTAGCTGGAGAGAATATATGAGCTGAGTCGAGTGTCCTGAGGAAGGAGAGAATTAGCTCGGAAACGAAGATTAGGAACCAATAGGGTAAAAATGAGATTGGAATTTCCTTGAGATTGATTATTAGTCTGTAGTAGAGCATGAAGAGTATTGCTATTGAGTGAATAAAAGTGTGAGTTCTGGTTACTATGGCTGAAAATTTGTCCACTGTGCACTTTTGCAGAGTAGGAAGAGTTTCCATTTTTTTCTTCAAAATGAAGTAGAAAAGGAGTTAAACAGGGTCTGTGTGAATTTCTTTTTATATAAAACTGATTAAAAAGTTTGTTTTATTATTTGTTGAAAAATGGCATAATAGTATTGTAAAATATGATGTCCACATGATTATTTTTTTTGTCCAAGAATATGAGTTAAAGTATTTTTGACTTATAAGTGAAAGAAATATTACTCATATATGTACTTTTCTTGATTCTTTTCACTCTCTCTAAGCATCTTTTGTCATTTTAAAATGGGAAAAGAGTCTGATTTATCCTGAACTTTATGATTTGAAGCTGATATACCCTTCGTTTAAAATATGACCCATATATGTCCCTGTCGTTATAGAAATGACTCATATATTCCCTTTTACTTAATAGACCAATATTTAATAAATTAAAAATTCATTTTTTTAATGCTTTAATTTGAGAAAATGCCACGTGGATCTTAAAATACCCCACCCAGTAACTTTTCACCAACCCGATCCAATTGGAAACAAGAAAACCCACCCACTTAAATAAACCTAGCCCATTTCATTCTATGGTCTCCACGCTCAACACGAAAAAAATCAAAAACTTGTTAAGGTTTCAGTGAGCTCTAAACTGGCGTCAATCAGTCTCAATATTGTTCAAAATCTTCGGTAAGTTTTGATTACTTTCTTCCCTTTTCTTTTAAGGATCTTTGGTGTTAAAAATATAAGGTAAAATGTGAGAAAAGTGTAACCGTTGACCTATGTGCTTTTTTCCCTTGACATTCTGTCCATGGAAGGTTTATTTTCTTACTTTAATACATGAGTTTATCTCGTTGTATGCAAAGATGGAATCTTTGTTGGTCCCTAAATAGTTATTGTCTCTTTAGGATTTTAAAATTCATTTTTCAGTTGGTTGGTGTTAAATGCTAAGGTGGTCCCTATGTCTAAGTTATTGGCTTGTTGTAGGTGTCATTTTGATGGATGATTGAAGAAGTGGATATTGTTTTCAACTATGGGGCAATTGGGTAATTTTCGTAGAGCTGGGATACAATATAAAATTTCAGCACACCTGATATTATAATACTTGTTTAGTTTGTTATGATGATTTGTGTGAAGCTTTTACTTCCAAATTTGGATTTAGGGAAGTTCAACAATTGTTAGTCACTGGTCCATCTGGTATTTATTATGTAATTGAAGATAATGATGGAATTAAGACTTTTCAATACTTATTTTCGAAAGATTTCAAGGTAATAAATTGTTATGCTGTAGATGCTCATGAATTGAGAGTTTCTGCCGCAAATATCATATATCATACTGAATCATATTCTGTGGATGTTGAAGTTGCTACTGATTGTGATTATAGTGATGTGGAGGTACTCTTTATGAAATGGACAACAACTGTGAAATTGTTGAATATAATGTTGAAGTGCTTCAACATTATGAACATGAAAAAGAGAGAGTTGTGAGTGATGGACTTGAAAAGTTTAAGGAATTAGAATTGGGTATGACCTTTAAGACTATTCAAGAAGCTAGGCAGGTTGTTAGCTTTTATGCTATGGCTAACAAAAAGAAGTTGAAAACAAAAAAAAGTGATACAAAAAGAATTAGGTATGAGTGTTATGATGGTTGTCCCTTTACTCTTCTCATATCTAAGGATGGAAAATCAGCAACATTTAAGGTTAAAACATTGAAGCCTAAGCATACTTGTGGTGATTCTTTTGTTAATCCATTGGCAACTTATCATACCTTG
>JAJOOR010025860.1:0-14684 GCA_036250505.1 Solanum acaule | reverse complement strand
TTTAGTAGATGAAGCCAAAGAGTTGCTAAGAAAAATGGAGGACAATGGGTGTTTGCCGGACAATGCCACTTCCAATCTTATTGTGAATGGACTTCTCATGAGTAATAAAACTAATGAAGCAATGACCCTTTTGAAGGAAATCATCCAGAGAGGTTTCGCAGCTGATAAAGTCACGATATCATTGCTAATAGAATAACTCTTGTTAATAGGGGAAGGTCCTTCTTTGCTTAATATGATACCAGAACTTCATCTAAGAAATGAGAAATGAAGCTCTTTTTCCTCTCACTATTGAACTACTTGAGAGCTTGACTACAATTGGGAAAACCAAATGATGATAGCACTCGAAGTTTAGTTAGCTTCCAATAATGGTTTATGAAGGTATGTGACTTCTTAAAATTCATATGTTGGGGGAATGTCTTAATCTGGAAACTTTATCTCCCTATACCTATATGGATTTTTTGAATATAATAATAGATGTAAGTCTTATTAAACATAAATTCCTTGGTATGATCATTCAGAAAGTCCCTCCAAGGGCTCCCATACAATTGCAAAAGCTGAAGACACCATTTCCCATTCTTATCGCGATCCAGAGATTTTCAGTAACCATATTAAGCAATACCATATATAGAACGTGGTCCGATATTCAATAGTCTATAAAAGTATTTTGTATGCATTCATTTCATTGTGATGTCTACTTCAGTCACATTTCATGATTTCTGTTAAAATTGGCTGCATTTGGAGTCCCAATTGATAGTCTTTTCCTTTGAGAAAAGATACAAGTATATGTCAGTGTTCTTTGATTTCAGATGTCTCCTTTAAAATCTTTAATACGACCCACCACCTTTTGGAATTTGTATGCCATCTTTTTCTTTAAAAAAATATCACAAGTACGGGTGGAGCTACTGTTTCATTTACGGATTGAAAGGACCTAATAGCTTTAGCCTAGAAGCTGGATTGTGTTAAAAAATCCACTTAAGATGAATAAATAATTTATCCAGAATACATAAATTCAAAATTCTTTCCCCCTCCCCCCCCTAACCATAAGATTCTATGTGTATTTTAGGCATGTTATATAAGTTTAGCTAATATATCAGAAATCTTATTCTTTTTCTCTTTGATTGGGTATTCAATCAAAATTTGTTATATGAAAAATAGTGGTAAAAAGCAATAACTTCTAAAGTAACTATAAATGTATAAATTTGTTTCCGAGCACTAAGTCCTTCTAGAATAGGCTAGCTTTATCTCTCAATTACCTATCACGTGCTTTCCTTGATGAAATCTCAATGTGTATTTAGTTGTTAACTTGTCTTACATGACATTCGTGTATTGCCCACTCCATGGCATTATACCATTCTTCCATCTTCATCATTGAGCATACTATTTTTACTTTGTATTGATTTCAAATTTGTATAACTAGAACTTGATCTTCTCATTACTGTACTATAAAGTAGCACCTATACCTATACTTATAAGTCAAAACTTTTTTTTCTTTTACTAAAGTTTTGATGAATTGCAGGCTTGGGTACCGGATATTGTGACTAGTGCTATCAAGGCATTGAAGAAATGGGAAAAAGAAAATGAAGAGAAGGAAGAATTTGAAATAGATGTCTTCAAAGAATTGAATGATCTCTCAGCTGAGGTTATATCTAGAACAGCTTTTGGGAGTAGCTTTGAAGAGGGGAAGCGCATATTTGTGTTGCAAGAGCAACAAATATCTCTTACTTTGCAGGCAATACGAAGCGTCTACCTTCCTGGATTTAGGTAAGTCATCATATAAGTTTTGCTGTTGAACTAATTTGGCTATCGTGAAATGAGTATTTAAGCATGAATGCTTTTACTCTTTTTTAGTTCTTCACGGGATTGTATTCATCAATTTAATGGATAAGAAATCTGTTAATAAATTAACAGGTATTTGCCCACGAAAAATAACATGATGAGATGGAGACTAGAGAAAGAAACTCGAGAGTCAGTAAGGAAGCTGATTGAGAGTTGTAAAGGGAGAGAAAATTCTAAAAGTCTTCTTAGGTTGCTAATCTCTGCTAGTGAAGAAGAACACGGATTTGGGATGGAAGAAGTCATAAATGAATGCAAGACATTTTACTTTGCTGGGAAGGAAACTACTTCTGTCTTTTTGACTTGGACACTTCTTCTTCTAGCATTGCATCAAGAGTGGCAAGATAAAGCTCGAGAAGAAGTTTTCCGAGTTTGTAAGGGTAACAACCTTCCAAGTGCAGAGAATCTGAATGATTTCAAGATTGTAAGTTCAATTCTCTTATCTATTTGTTATGTTTCTCAACAAATTAATTGAGGGTTGGCAATTCACTCTTTGTATAGTCTTGGCAACTCAACTCATGAGCTAAGTTTTGGGGTTCACTTGGGTTTTAGGTTCATTTCTTTTAACATGGTATCAAGTCGCAGTCATCCCTATTATTGATGTATCCAACGTTTGGCTCCATGTTATGTTGTCTATGCTCCGAGTGTCTAATCTTAAGCATGCTGTGTGTGTTGAGTGTCCCAACATTAGTTGCAGGAGTAAATGTTCTTTCGATAATCCTCACCTCATGAGTTGACTTTTAGGATTGTATTAGGCTCATTGTCTATTTCACTTTTTAAGTGGTAGTTCCTAACGTTGGTGACATATTGCAAATTCTACTTATATTTGTTCTCTAATTTTGTTTGTTTGAATAGGTGACAATGATACTCAATGAGACACTGAGACTCTACCCACCGATAGTCGCATTGACAAGAGGAACTTCTAAAGATATCAAATTGGGAGACCTTGAAATTCCTGCAAATACTCAATTTTATGTGGCAGTAGCTGCTGTGCACCATGACACCGAAATATGGGGGAAAGATGCACTGGAATTCAACCCTCAGAGATTTGCCGAGTCTCGTAAGCATTTGGCTTCATTTTCCCCTTTTGCATTAGGTCCAAGAGTCTGTGTTGGGCAAAACTTAGCCATGATTGAAGCCAAAATCATCCTGGCAATGATAGTTAAGAATTTCTCTCTTGCATCGTCACCTTCATATGTTCATGCTCCAACTACGCGCCTTACTTTACAGCCCCAGTATGGTGCTCCTATCCTCTTTAGGAAGATTTAAGTTTAAATGTACTACTCTTCACCGTGTGATCTGTTTGTCGATCAACGATAAATAGATCATCTAAGCTTCAATTATAAACGAGTTGGATCGATTATATGAATCATTCATTCCGCTCTATTCATGTCCCAAAATATCAATATTGTTTTTACATATTCATGTTTCTCTAACAAGTAAACCAATGCATATGTTGTCCCAAAGTAATCCCAAAGTTTGTGGGTAGGTATTTCGTAGAATTAGTCAACGTGTATGAAAGCTGACATTGATTTTTTTTTTATAGTTTTTGTATTGTCTGTCTGTCCGCCTATCACGGAATTTATTCTTGATTGAACCACCTGAACTTTGTTACTCCCCTAAGTATAACAAATATGGAGAGTTCTTGACACCAAGGGGTCGTTTGGTTTGAATTTAAGTTATGATGGAATCAATTATGATGGGATAAATTATGATGGGATTAGTTATGATGTGATAAGTTATGATAAGATTATTTTTTACTGAGTGTTTGGTTTGTTGTATTCAAAATAATATATTTTAAAAACAATTTATTTGTTTACAAAAATGCCCTTCATGAATGTAAAAAGTAATGTATAAAAAGGGTTGAAAGAGATATTTTTGTCATTTACTTATTTTATCCCGGGATTATTATACCACCCAAGGGGAGGGATAACTTATTCCGGTACTGATTATTAATTCCAGGAGAAGTTATTCCGGACTTGTCAATCAAACAACAATTAAGTGGTACTATAATTTAATTTCAGGACTATTTGGTATTATCCTTCACACCAAACGACCCCTAAGGTTTGGCATTAATCAATAGTTGGCTAGCTGCTTGAAAATAAAATAAAAATAGCTCGATGGATGAAGTATTGCACATCCACGCAAGATTGGGACATCAATCAGTAGTCGTTTCAAACTTGAAAATTTGAACTACCAAACATAAAAACCCCATCCATGTGAGCATGATTTAGAGTTAGGTATTGATTTATCATTTATTCATAACTTTTCCAAACTTCCCGTGATTTTTTTCCAATGATTAACAAAGAATATGGAAGACAAACTATGCAACGATGATTAGAATATTACTGAGATTTGTTTTAAGTACAGAAATATCTTTATTAATCGGATATGTCTCTTTAATCATCGACAAAGTTAGTGTGTCTATTTGATAATATATATATATATAAAATTTAATATTCGCAAAGATTCTTCAAGTGCCTCAAATTTGAAAGTGCATAATAAATATCTCCAAAGTCAAATAAAAAAAAATGAAATGAAATACTCCAAAAAATAAAATATAAAAGATATTTATAACATTTCTTCTAGTTGGGAGGTAGCTAGGTGGACAAGTAAAATTAATCCAAGTTGAAAATAAGCTTCTTTGCTACGAAATAGTCAATTTGAAATATATTTTGTTGATAATACACTCTTTTTCCTAAAGTAGTCTATTTCAAATAGATTTATGGGAAAATTTAACAAGATATTTTATTCAAACACCATTATTTTAACTTTAACGAGTATTTATAAATTACTAATGTTACAAAATTAATTAATTAAAATTCTTATTATTTTAATAAATTTGTAACTAAAATTATTTACCAAACGAGATTAGGAATGAGCTATGGTGGCAGTACGTTTCCGTATTGGAGGAATCAAACAATTATAGTCGGTTTCCATTTAAAATATTAACATAAGATCTTCATTTTTGTATTCGTATGGAAATGACCAAAATACCCTCCACAATCCACGACTGGTTGAGCATCAATTAACAGATTCGAGAAATATGCGAGGACTGAAATCGTCATATTTACATTTCCTTTTATCTTGCCATATTATTTTCATAATCAATGGTTATTATAAATGACACCACAAATATAAAAGGATTTCCAAATTTTCTCAATTTTTTCAAATTTGGTAGACAAAGTCAGAAGTTTACCATTGGGTATATATGGGGTTTTGTTGGTGAAATGAAAAGTTTTTTGAGTTGAACATTTGAGCTCCAACTCAACAGAACTTATTTGAAGAAGATTGGAATTTTTTGGGTTTTTTTCATTTTTTTTGGATTGAAAAGGTGCATTCTTGAAACCCCTTTTATTGTTTTCTTTTGTAGTATCGTGGCTTCCAATTTTTTTGGGTTATTTGGTTTGAAAAGATGCAATCTTGAAACCCCTTTTATTGTTTTCTTTTGTTTTTGGGTGTTTGTGTTATAGAATGTTTGTTCAAAGTTCGAATAAGAAATCTTAACTGTTTAGAATTAGAAATTTGGGATTTGATATTCAAATAGGAACAGATTTTCTATTTTTCTGAATGTTTATAATTAAAGGGTTATATTTGGTGTTTTGAGTTCTTGTGATTCTTGATAAGCTCGAATCACTGAAAATGTTCTATTGTGAAACTCCTTTATTGTTTAAGAGACCTAAATTGTTTAAATGGAATTTGTAATCAGATTCCTACAGGAAATGATATTTCTAGTTTTTTTTTAGTCAAACTAGATTTCCTACAACTATAAATAGGGACGTTACAGCTATGTTTCATGTAACGGAAAATTGTGGAGATTTATGAGATTCTGAATGAAATTATCTTTCCTTTAGTCTGTTTGGAGCTTTGATCTGAGGTATCATATTCTGTGCTTTGATTTTTTTTAAGGTATTGTGTTTATTTGTTCGATTTCTGTTATTATATGTTGTTTCATGTAGTTGATTATAGTATTATTTTGTTGTAGTATCGCTCTGCTACTATCTGTTCCGTTATTTTTGTAGACTGTTTTTATTTTGAGGCGAGGGTCTATTGGAAACAACTGTTCTCTTAGGTAGAGGTCAGTGTGTGTACACTCTGCCCTTCCTAGACCTTACTTTGTGGGACTACATTGAGTATGTTGTTGTTGTATTGTGTTTATTTGCTTTTCAATGAAGATGGGTGATTGAGTGACAAGCTTAGGCATTTATTTTATTTTCCCACTTTTATGGGTTCTAGGCTTCTAGTCAACTATATGTCTTTTTGGTACAAATAATGGACTAGTTATTTCATGTGGTTTTTGTTTGAAATTCTTTTTTTAGTAATTTTGGTCTTGAGCCGGGATGGTTCAGAAGCATGGGTTTTGTTTTGGGTAAACCTACCCATCAAGGCCAAGATAGATGTGCTCATACTTAGTGTTTATTAGTGAATTCTTGAGTCTTTTGCTTATTAAGTTGGTACTATAAGTAACCATTGTTTGACATGAAATATAGTGGATATAACAATGTCCTACCTATATCATCTACTATATTTTTGTGACTTGTTCCTCCTAATATTGGTTACCTGTTTAGCAGGTGGTTATGTTGTCTTCAAGCGAAGACCAAATTGATGCGTATTAACAAACGTTCTGGGGAGTACTGATATTTCCTGTGTTCTGTGGTACTGGTTGTGTTTCTCTTATAAACGAGTGCGAGCAAATTTGTTGTAGTTGATAAACCAATATGCCTAGTAATTATCTTTTTAGAGTAGGTGGTGCAATGAGGCAGGGAATCCGGAAATCCATTTCTGGGCAAGAAAAGGGGCATCAATTGGTGGAGATTTTTTCTGAAGAGCGGTTGTTGTTTGGGAAGTCCTTCTGTTCTGTGTCATCTGCAAGATTTTCTGACCTGCATGTGTTTGTAAGGCCTGGAGCTTTTGCTGCAACACAAACAAATTTGAATATAGTTAATCAAAGAAAGAATCTTTCTGTGGTCAGTGCTATTCCTCGTGCATTTGGGTTCAAGGGTTTTCACAGTTCTTCAGCTGCATGTATCTCTGCTAGTGCTGCTCCTGATGTGTCCTTTGATAACTCTCTGCGTGAGGTACAGCGTGCAAGTTCAGCAAATCCTTCTGAACAGTATGTTTCTCAACTTTGCTATAGAGTTATTCATTTAAGACAAGTTTCTGTAGGTACCTATATGAGCCTAATCGTTTGTAACCTGATTCAATTGGCAAGTCATTACCCGAGTATAGGTGGGGTTAAAGGTTTCATCCTGAAGTTTCTCAAGTTGACTTTTTTTTACTGGACAGATACTAGAATCCTTTACATCTCGTTGCCTTTTCTTAGGCTTAATTCTACCTCTATTACTTCCATTGCTGAGTGTGTAGATGTCTCTAATTTGTTGCTTCTCATACTGCCAATTTATATGTAGCACCACAGAACTATCACTAAATGAGAGCATGTTATTGAGGTGTCAGCTTTGGAGTTCTACGAATTTGTACTTAGTAATTGAGTTCTACGATCACATTTCAGGAAAATCCATATTGACAGAAGCCTGAAGCTTAATTCAGGATCGTCTTACCTGCCTCACCCTGATAAAGAAGAAAAAGGCGGAGAGGATGCTCATTTTATTTGCATTGATGAACAAGTAATTGGCATAGCTGATGGTGTTGGTGGATGGGCTGATGTTGGTGTTGATGCTGGAGAGTACTCTCGAGAACTGATGGCAAATGCAGTAATGGCAATTCGTGAGGAACCAAAAGGTTCAGTAGATCCAGCCAGGGTCCTGGAGAAAGCTTATACACTCACAAGAGCCAAAGGGTCCTCAACTGCCTGCATTATTGCCCTTACTGATCAGGTATATAAGTAATTCTGTATCTACCATTCTTGATGCATTAGGAGAGAAACGATTCCCAATTTAATATTTAGTACTTGTGCTTCAGCACAAGACTGTTATTAAGAGAATGGTTGTGGATTGGAGTTATCTAGTACTTATTTGTTAGGGGAACATATTGCGGTTTCTGAAATAAAAGCAAGAAAAAGTTTATTGAGGAAACACATGGGTCCATCCATCATAACTTTTTGAGCTCTGTACATGAATGAAACCTTCCTTTTAAGGAATGTGGATACTACTTTCGGACAGCCCAAAGATAAAAGTGACACTGCCTTTCTGGGACACGAGAGTAGCTTGATGGAGTTCAGATATAAGACTAAACTCTTTTTAGTTGGTTCAGTTAGATGCTGAGATGTCCAGTAACAATGAAGTTTCTTTTAGACAAAAGACTTTTGGACCTATTAGCCATTGTTTACAACCAGAACCAGGTGTGGAGAAGTAGTTTTGTGAGTAAAATGGCAAAGAATTAAAAAGATGTTGAGCTATTTAGAAGTTTATATCTTTATGAATGTTAAATTTATCATTTTCCTATCTTCTCAGGGTCTCCATGCCATTAACTTAGGAGATAGCGGATTTATGGTGATTAGAGATGGATGTACTGTTTTAAAATCCCCTGTGCAGCAGCATGATTTCAATTTTACATATCAGCTGGAGAGTGGTGGTACTGGCGGTGATTCACCAACTTCCGGGGAGGTCAGTTCTTGCTTTCATAAAGTGTCCGAGTAGACAAGTTACAACTCGGACAAATGGTTATTGAGACAAATCACAATCAATCAAATCACATTTTCAAGAAATGCGAAATATCTTAATCGTACAATTAAAGAATTTTTTCAGTGATAAGAAAAGTAAAAATCGTGAACTGGGGATTGGATTATGATAAATAGTGATCATCAAATATTTGTTGAAAACCTCTTTTGTATCTCAATCTTTATTCATCATTCATTTTCCTCATCACACCTTATCAAAAACAAAATTATTCATTTTCTTCATTGAGCCGAATTTGGAGAGGTGCTTTCACACTCTGGAACATTTTCATTCTTTTTAATCAACTTATGTTAATACCTTTCTCACTCTCTCCTTTGTTTCTTGGATGAATTAACGTGCTCTTAGATGACCTAAATTTTGGATGATCTGACTGATATTCTTTTGCAATCTGACCTAATACTGTTATGTGTTTATACCTAGTTTAATATTCTGTCAACTATAAATGTGGGGTGTTGACTCATGACTGTCGCTCGAATTTTTCTTTCTCCCATTCAGTCCATCTGTAGTCTAATTCTCTATAACACTGAATGGTTGGCTTCTGGTGCAGGTGTTTAAAATACCTGTTGCTCCTGGAGATGTCATCATTGCTGGAACTGATGGATTGTTTGACAATTTGTATACCAGCGATATAACTGCAGTAGTGGTGCATGCTAGGAGAGCTCACTTACCACCTCAGGTTGTAGCTCAGAAGATAGCTGCATTGGCTCGGGAAAGAGCACTCGACAAAAACAGGCAATCCCCTTTCTCCACTGCAGCCCAAGATGCTGGCATCCGTTTCTATGGTGGGAAGTTGGATGACGTAACAGTGGTGGTGTCTTATATAACCAGTGACAAAAATGTACGAGGAGACTATACCCTGATATGTCAACTCATTATGTTCATTATTTGCTTGCATTGTTTTTCCTGCCAGAGACACGAGTATCTCAGTCTAATCTGTTCACTATAGGCTCGGGAGTGCAATCCTGGGAAGAATTTGTTGATCTAAAAAGGAGATGGTTGTTTAATAGTGCATACTGCATAGTATCTGTGCAGAAGAATGAAAATAGCTCTTTGTCTAGTCTTTTTGTTAAACTTTGTGCAGAGTATTGCTTTCAACCGGTAGATGGCATAGGTTCTTCGCCACTGTGTACTTATTTTAATTTTTCTATGACAGGAGAAACTCACTTTCTGATTATCCTCTGAATCCGCTCGCACAATGAACAGGTATTCAACTAAATTCCAAAATGTTAGAAGCTGATCATTTGCTATATGTTATTTGTGTGCAGCTTCTTAACTCAAACTGGAAGGAACCTGATGCTTTTACTTTCTGTTGGATGCAGGAAAACTCCAACAGCTTGAAGATTTAGTTAAAGAGATTTTATACTATGTTGCTCAGACTCTTCAAAAATGTGTAGTGTGCGTGCTGGATTCTCCAAAAGTAGTGTACTTTTGAAGAATCTGACACGGCTGCGGCAATGTAAGTGAAGAGTCCGCGCAACTTAGGTTGTTGTATACCTATATCGACCAACAGTTTCGTCTTTGTGAAATTCAAATTGCTTGGCTTGGCAGTCAGTTTTGATGCTTCATGCGGCATGGATGAGTTCAGGCCTAGCCATTTAAGTGTTTTTCCACATGTATATATTTTTTATTTTGGTAATTTACTGGTAATATTTTTGTACATTTTGGAATTGCCTTTAAGGCTATACGAAACTTACAGCATATATCTTCATTCTTTATTGGAATTTTAATTTGTGTCAATCTTCTGAGTTTCTTTTGCAAACAGTTTGTCTATCTCTACGAGGAAAAGGGGTAAGGTCTGTATACACTTTATCCTTTTTGTGCCCCATTTGTGGAAATACACTGACTATGTTGTTGTCATCAACCTTCTCTTTTGAAAGTTCTTGAGACTTCATGTCCCAAAGAGTTGGTCAATGACTTGCCTATTCAGTCACATATCTTATTGGGTCACCCATGTTAATTTATCGTTACTAAATAATAAAAGTGTATAAAAAACAGGTGTCATCTATTTATTGATATTGGTAAGGTTTTTTCCAAGTTGGATAGTCTGTTTTTAATGTTCAAGATTTGCTTTTCTGGTCCAACTCTCTAGGAATCGTTACATGCTGATTGCTAAGATTGCTTAAATGATTGCTTATACTCCCTCTCTTCTATTTTAGATGTCGGTTTAGCTCAAAAAATTATTTTAAAACTATTGTCGCTTTAGGAAAGCAAGTTTAAAGTTTACATTTTTTTTTCTAATTATTACAATAATATTAAAGAAGTATGCACAATATTTAAGTGGAAAAATCAGTCTACTTTTATTAACTAGGGTTATTTTAATAAATTATTCTCCTTGTATCTCTTTTTTAATGGACGTGAAAAGAACTAAAACGGAGAGAGTAATATGCATGCATATGTACTAAATTATCCTTATTATGTGTTCTTTGGAAATTTAAGTTTGACCTTTAATAGTAGTATTTCATTTATGTGAAGTTCCACCATCAAAAAATCATAATTAGCTCAATGAATTTCTTGTCTTAGAAGGCTGCCCAACTCTAAAAGCAGCCAGTACTAAAGACAACTGGCAAAATATGTGATTTGTCAAAGAATCTATTTAAGGCAGATACTGTACAACTTTCTTAATAAATTAATATAATTAGTCAAAACGATAAAATTATTGTATGGTTTATAAATCATGAATTCAAATAGTGAAATCATCCACTAATGTTAGAATAAGTAGTTTATATTACACTATTTGATTGTGACTCTTTCAAAGAATACGAAATGAGATGATTCATGCATTAAATTATGTTTTTCTAAAAACGTTTAATAACTCGACAAGTTATATAATCAGGTTGGAGGGTGGACATTAGAATCCAAGGTAAGAGTAGCACATTTGCTTGAATTAATTGTTTTATTTATCTTGATAAAGATTTGTCAAATAAGTGTAAGTGTTAAACATATAATTGATTCAAGTTGGACTTAACTAACAGGACTAATTTCTAGCTCTTCCTAATTTTAGATAGGACCACTATTGATAGCTTCAAATAATATAGCTAGTCATAGTTTCAGGATTTATACAATACTAATATACTTCACATAATTTCATAATTAGAGAATTTCAAAATTTATATGATGATTTTTTTCTTTTTAAATTGTATTATTTGATTGAAAAAAAGTGCCAACATCTGAAATTTGAGTGAAATATCTTATTTAGTACAAATATTTCAGATTTGATTGCCAAATTAAATACGACCTATATGGAAACAACCACCTAAATGTGCTTCCTTTTGAATAAGGAAATCTATTTTAAAAAATAAAAATCCCCCACTAAATCCTCAAATTTAGCTAATCATTTAATGATTTTCCATTACAATTACGTAATTATGTAATTAGAGAGTCAACCAAATTAGGTGGAGAACATCACATACACTCCAAAATAAGCAGTTAGATATTTTGAATTTGATCCCTCGATATGAAATCATCTTTCATAAAAAATATTTTATTCTTAAATTAAAACTCTTTAACATGAATTTGAATTAATCAAATATCGAATCATGAATTTTTTTTTGTTGATTTATGCACATATTGTTTTTTTAGATCATCATTTAAATTTTACCCATATTTTAAAAATTGTGCAAACATAGCTCTTGTAATTGGCCAAATAGAAAGCCCCATTCGCCATTGGTACTTCAATAAAAACTTTTAAAATAAAAAAGCGTTACTTTAACCATAATTCTAATTACATTACACAAGTCCTGCTGTACCTATTTAATCTCTGTCCCTAATTACTTGTTCATTTTTGAATTAACACACTTATTAACAAATTAATAAATGACATAGTGAGTTTATTATTTTACCCATGTTAATTATGAAGTGGATGAATTAAGAACTTTAATATTTTTAAGAAGTTCTACCTTTTTCAAAGTAATTAATTGAGGGTATAATAGGTAAATAAAAAATTTGTCCTTTCTTGATTTGTCAAAATGAACAAGTAATTAGGGATAACTAAAAAATGAATCGTGGACAAGTAATTAGGGATAGAGGGAGTATTGAGCAAAATCCAAATAAGTAAATATCAATGATGATGACTTTCTAAGTATATAGATTCAACATCAACAAGACGTCGTGACTGCTTAGGCTTGTTTACTTTTTTATCAGAATTGTAATTCAAATTCAAATTAATTTTATAAAGGAGACCGTAAAAGTCATTGAATAGATTAATTTTTTTAACTCTTGTAAATTAAAATATCGAAAGAGGACATTGCAATACCAAGACGAACTCAACTTCTTCTTAGGCTAGAGGACCAATGAAAAACACCCAAAACTATAACATGACACGATAGATCACCCTCTCGCAAAATTTCTAGTTTGCTTAAAGAGAATCGTTTTCTAAATAATTATCCCAATAAAAACAATTTCCCTTTTTTATAAAACAGAAAGAATATTACAACTATTCAATTCACATATACGCTGGTCCACAAGACACCAAATACAAACCCAAATTGTATAAAATATTGTTACCACAACGGTGCCACTAACCACTGAGGCCCCTTCCGACGACTCACTCACTTCTTACATACAAACAAAAATAAGACTTCAAATACTTAGATTTATTTTCCATAATAATAATCAAAGATCACCAAGATCCAAACTTTTTTGCATCTTGGGCTTAAATCTTGAAGACCCATTTTCATTTTTTTGTTGTTTAGTGTTTTGAGTAATCTTTACTTCATGTTATAGAAAAAGAAAGAAAAAAAAGGGGATATTTTGTCTTGAAAAGTGAAGAGAAAATGGCGGGTCGTAGGGAGAAGTATGGTCAATCTATAAGAGGATCTCGAATTGCTGGAGCAATTGCGATCGGAGTTTTGTTGGGTTGTGTGTTCGCTTTCTTGTATCCTA
Source organism: Solanum acaule (assembly GCA_036250505.1). Lineage (NCBI taxonomy): Eukaryota > Viridiplantae > Streptophyta > Magnoliopsida > Solanales > Solanaceae > Solanum > Solanum acaule. The sequence continues at coordinate 1,335 of JAJOOR010025860.1, read as the reverse complement.
ATGGATTTTTCTCTCCCGATCCAAGGTCTCAAAGTCGCCCTGTTTCTAAATCTAATCTTCAGGTGAGTTTTCAGTCAATTTGGGTTACTTATATAATGGGGTTGTGATAGAATTGTGTTATTTATCTTGTATTGACCTCTGAATTTAAGGTGGTTACTAGACTAAGAGCAAAGGTGGTGGGGTGTAAGGTCTGTGTACCTCTCCCCAGACTCCATTTCCGTGGTTACACTGGGTGTATTGTTGTTGTTGTTGTAGTAGACTAAGTAAGAGCGATGATGTAGTAAGGTGTGCGTACATCCTACCCTTCCAGACTCCACTTGTGCAATTATATTGGGTGTGTTGTTGCTGTACTAGACTAAGTAAGAGCGAAGACGGGGTAAGGTGTGCGTACATCCTACCTTCCCAGACTCCAATTGGGGGATTACACTAGGTGTGTTGTTGTTGTACTGAATGAGTAAGAGCAAAGGTATGGTAAGGTTTGTGTACATATTACCCTTCCCAAATCTCACTTGTGGGATTACACTTGTTATGCTGGTATGTTGTTGTTGTATTAGACTAAGTAAGAGCAAGGTAGGGGTAAAGTCTGTGTACATCCTAGTCTCCTAGACGCCGCTTGTGGGACTATTATGGGTATGTTGTTGTTGTACTGGAGTAAGTACGATAGTAAGAGCTTAGGGGAGTTTTTTTTTCTTGAGGTTAATTAATGTAGTTGTTTCTTAGAGTTGTATTGTTACTCTGTCTTTGAATTGCATTGAGGTGGTGTATATGAAGTTATTAGGAATTTAGTCAGCTGGTATCCTTTGTTAGATTGCATGTGTATATCTTCATTTATATACAAAAGGACATATGTTAATTATGGTTGTCGTTTTTATGTTGGGACTGGATATAACGTGTGGACGTTGCTTGATAAGTGTTGAATTATTTTAATAGCTCCTTAATTAGAGATTCAATTTGATTCCTAGGTTGACTCGCCCAACTGTGAATCCACGGAGGGGGTAAACATGATGAAATCTGAAAATAGGAAGTTGTCTGAGAAGAATGCAGAGTTGCAAAAGCAGGTGAGAGAGCTAAATCAAAAGCTTCAGGCGGCTCAGCAGGGAAATGGTCGTACACAGGAGCAACTGGTGGTGTCGAGTCAACCTCAGAAAGCTGGGCCTTTTGGAACTGTCAAAAGTTTGAGAACTAACCCTCCTGTTATGCCTGATGAGTCAGTGAACCCAAGATTAGCAAAGCTCTTGGCAGAGATTGCAGTTGGCAAAGAGGTCATAGTTGCACTTGCTAATTCAAATGTGAAATCCATGTTGGAGGTTTGGTTCAACAGTATTAAAAAAGTGG